>JAOTQJ010109914.1:0-11122 GCA_025642045.1 Solanum sejunctum | reverse complement strand
TATGTCAAATATCTTTATTTAATTTTGATATTGAACTTGTAAGTGCTAAAGATAATTTTATTGCAGATATTTTATCACGAAACAAGATACAATAATTTAAGAATATTTATAAATGTGCAGGTACAACCTGAAAAAGAAGAACTAGCACAAGAAATATCTCTACCTAACCAAGGGGAACTATTACAAAAAATATTCAAAAAATTACAAAATATTGAAATAAATATACAGGTACTTGACAGCAGAATGACTCAACTTGAACATAGCAGAAGCAATTCGGAACTACATATGGAAATAGAAGGTGAGATACAAAATATAAAAGAAATGGAAATAAACTAAACAAAATATGACAAAGGAAAAGGACTTATAAAATCTTCTACCCAGAAAAATACAGAAACAAAATACAAACCTTTCAATATTTAAGTCAGATCAAGCCAAAACCAAATAAGACCAACATTTCAACAAATTAGACCAACAATACCTCCACGTACAGATTTTATCTACAACCTACCCAAACCACAAATAAATACATACAGTGAAATAACCAGGAAACCTACTCAAACCCAGTTTACTTATAAAGACTACAATTATTTAACCCACTTTATCCAAGTTGCAAACTACCTAAACAAAAATATACAATCACCAGATTATAACCCGAAAGCTTTTATTGGATGGCAGACCAAATCCCTAAAAGGATATAATAACACTAAATCATGCTGATCCAAGACTCGTACAGTCTACATACAACTACGGATTATTATATGCGGTCTACACAAAGGATGGAGATAATATTCAACATATTCCAGAACTATACCAAGATGTCAAGAAATTCTTGGGAATTACCAAAGCAGATTTAATATTCATCAGATTCTACTCAGCACCGTGTGAAGTAACTCAACAGGACATATACCATCCAATCACAGCAATAAAAATAGGATTAACAAGATCTATAATATGTGAAAAATCTATGCAACAACCCGACCTAACTATACATGAGATAGTGGAATTCCTACAGACAAAAAGATCTATCAACATAAAAACAATTATACAGGAACTTATATCAAGCTATGAAGAAAGTGGAAAATCAGTGGCATTTTTGGGTCATATTGTGTCCAATGAGGGAATAAGGATTGATTCACAAAAGATAGAGGTTCTGAAAGATTGACCAAGACAAACAACACCCATGGAAGTTCGGAGCTTCCTAGGTTTGGCAGGTTATTGCAGGAGGTTTGTTAAAGGTTTTTCTTCTATTTCTGCATCTCTAACAAAGTTGACACATAAGGCAACAAAGTTCCAATGGAATGATGCATGTGAAAGGAGCTTCCAGGAGCTGAAAAATAAGCTAACTTTTGCACCTATGCTAGTACTTTCAGAAGGCACCGAGGTGTATGCAATGTATTATGATGCTTCAGGAGTTGGCTTAGGCTATATCCTGACATAGCATGGTAGGGTAAATGCTTATTCATCTAGAAAACTACGATTGCATGAGAAAAAATATCCAACACATGATCTTGAGCTAGCAGCGATTGTGTTTGCTCTGAAAATATGATGCCACTATATGTATGGGGTTCACGTTGACATATATACTAATCATACGAGTTTGCATTACATTTTTAAAAAGAAAGACCTAAATATAGCGAAGATGTATAAAGTTAATAAAGGATTATGACTTTGATATACTATACCATCTGGGGAAGGCAAATGTGGTAGCCAATGCTCTGAGTCGTAAGGCAATCATGAATACTAGTGATGAAGCCGTGGTAAATCAAGGAGTGGCTAAAGATCTATGTCAGCTAGGTAGTTTGAGAGTTCACCTTCTTGAAACTCCGAAGGAAGGGGTTACTATACATAACGCAGCAACATCTTCATTAGTAATCGAGGTGAAAGAAAAACAGTTCAAGGATCCTGTTCTACGATAACTTAAGGAAAAGGTGAGTCAGAGTACAATGAAGGGATTTGAATTTATACAAAATAGAGTAATTTATTACCAAAATATATTATTGTGCCTGATATTAATGGACTAAGGAAGAGGATAATGGAAGAAGCTCATCATTCTAGACATTCCATCCATCCAGTATCAACTAAGATGTATCATGACCTGAAGGAAATGTTTTGGTGGGGAGGCATAAAAAGGGACATTGCAGAATTTGTGGCTTAATGTCCAAATTGCCAATAAGTGAAAGTAGAATACCAAAATCTAAGAGGTCATATGCAATGTATAGATCTTTCAACATGAAGTGGGATATGATCATTATGGATTTTGTTACCGGGTTGCCTCGCTCATTTCAAAAGTTTGACTCTATATGGTTAATAGTTGGAAGACTCACAAAGTCAGCACACTTCTTACCGATTAGGAGTTATTATACAACTGAAGAGAATGTCAAGCTATACCTCAAAGAGATAGTCAGACTTCATAGAGTCTCAATCTCCATTATATTTGTCCGAGGAGCTTAATTCACTACAAACATTTGGAAGTCCTTCCAAAAGAGTTTAGAGACACAAGTGAATTTGAGTACAACATTCCACCCTCAAACAGACGGTCAAGCAGAACTCATCATTCAAACACTTAAAGATATGTTGCGAGCTTGTGCATTGGACTTTAAAGGTAGTTTGGTGGACCATTTGTCACTTATTGAATTTTCCTATAAGAATAGCTACCATCAAGTATCAAGATGTATGAAAGGAAACGTAGGTCACCAATTGGATGGTTTAAAGTGGGTGAAATCAACTTGCTTGGGCCAGATCTAGAACAACAAGCCATGAAAAAAGTTAGGGTAATACAGTAGCGGCTAAAAATAGCCCAAAGTCATCACAAATCATATGTGGATGCTAGAAGGAGAAGACTAGAGTATTAAGTAGGGGATTGGGTATTCTTAAAGGTATCTCCTGTGAAAGGGGTTATTAGATTTGGTAAGAAAGGAAAACTGAGCCCACGTTAAATATGGCCATATCAGATTATTAAGAGGTTCAGGCAAGTTACATATGAATTAGAGATACCCCAAGAGTTTTCAATGGTTCATCCAGTTTTTCATATTTTAATGCTCGAAAATGCATAGGTGACCCATCCCATGTCACTCCTCTTGAAGATGTACAAGTTATAGAAGATCTCACCTATGAAGAGGTACCTATTGCTATTCTAGATCGTCAAGTTAAGAAGCTAAGGAATAAAGAAATATCTTCAATAAAAGTACTCTAGAGAAACCAGCAAGCAGAAGATATAACATGGGAGGCTTAGGATGCGATGAAATCAAAATACCCTTACTTATTTGAAGCTAAAGAGGAAGTGCAACATGCAGAATTTGATCCTTAGTAGGTACGTGTGTTTGAACGATTATAGCATTGAACATGGTTAAACTATCTGATTATGCTAACATTCAAGGATGAATTTTGGAAGGGGGGAGGATGTAACACCCTATATCATACATATATTTGTCCTATGCACATGAAACATGATATGGCCTTGTCAAACTAGAGCCTATTTTTAGAAGTGCTTGAATCTCATATTAGAGGGCAATATATACGTCTAACACTTAAGAGGGTCGAGTATATATATGTTTCAAGTCAAATTGAGGAGATCGCGACCTTAAATAAAGTGAGGAAAGTGAGGAGCTTGTAGGACTTAGGAAGCTAGCAAGTGAGTCACCTACTTTCTTAACTTAAATTTTCTAGCTAGACAGATACGAGGCCCGAAGTCAAATTTGTCCAAGTCTGATTATAAATAAAGTCCATGTTAAAGGTGTAACTTTAGGCCATATTTTAGCATCATAAATAGATTATATTTTCAGCCCAATAAGGATATAAAAAAATGCCACAGGCATCACAATTTCTTTGATGATTTAGGTCTAAACCAACTTAGAGAAAAGGGTAAAATGGGTAGCAAAAGCCCATCAATTTAGAGCCTCTTAAGGCCCAAGTGAAAGGGGAAAATGGAGCATTACTTACTTGATAAAATAAGGTCTAAAATATAAAATAAATTCAGCCAAAGAAATCCTTTAAAAGGGCTTACAAGTAGCTCCTTTCAAGTGATTTAACTTAGGCAAAAAAAATCAGCTTTTCAAAGCTTTCTCTCTACACTTTCTTAACCTTGCAAAGCAGCCATAAGGAGACTTTTAGGTTTGTTGGAGAAGACTTACACCTTGAGGGTAAAGGTAAGTAAGAATACTTATGTGTTTGGTATTGTTTTCTCATAAAAATAAGAGGCTAAGATGATTATACCTTCGCTGAAATTATTGGACAGCATGTGTTCCAATGGTTGTTGTATATTTTTCTTGTGTATTTGGAAGCTTTTCTCTTTTTGGTTGGATTGATTATGAAGGGAGGCTAATCTTATTAATGATTCTTGGTTCTACAATGATGTATAAAGATTGTTGTACCATTTTTACAGTCTGCAAAAGTGAGTCTTGTATGATATCGTAATTGTGCTCTTACTAGGAACTTGTGGGCTGATGATCGAAGATTGTTGTTTCACATTCTCCATATACTTTAGAACTATTTTTTTCACTATTTTAGGACTATTGTATATGTATATATGGTTGGTACTATTTGGTTAAAGTTGGAACAGGTTTGGAATTATCGACATCGAATGCAGCGAAGGGATGTAACATTATGCCGCCTATTTGTATGTTATGTAGAATTGTTATGTGTTGTGCTTTGTGGGATGTTGTAAGACTATGATGGAACTAAAATAGTCTGCATGTGATATGTATATAAGAATGTGTATTATAAAATAATATTAAAGGCTAAAAGGTTGAAAGAATATGCTCGGGTTTATGATTATACGTTTGTTGTCCGTGTCTTATTTTTATGAGATTGGGTTTCCAAGATGTATCTATTGGCTGCTAATGCTAGTTCTATCACCTACTATATTGCAGATAAAAATTTGGTCGAATGGAAGGTTATCTTGAGGTAATAGCAAGGTCATACGGCGAGGTATGTAAGGCTATTCGATTTCGTATTACTTGGCATGAAAATCTAGATTCTTCCTTGGCACATAAAGGCACTTACTAACTCCGACACAACTATTAACTGTCGCTCCACTCTTTTACATGTTTATATGCTCCCATACATAGTCACATTCAAATCTGCATACATACATAGATACCAAGTTACATTGGTTCTTGTTGCTAAATAAAGTTCACGAGTTGTTTCATCTTATACACATTCCATTATTTGTGTAACGTACTCTTTTCATTGTCATATTATCTTATATGATTATTTACATGTCACATGCTACATCTATAGTGCTATAGCTCCAATATTATGACCACCAAATGAATTATCTCAAAGGTAATTGAAAGGTAAAGTAAAGTATATTGCATATTGATGGGTAGTAACCCAAGGGGTGGAAGAATCACCTAGCCAGGGTTCGATCCTATCACGGGGGGTAGCCCAAGGGGTGAAAGGAAAAGCCTAGCTGTGGTCGATCCCAATATAGATTTACCATTGATCAGCTGGTCATTTGTATTGCATGTTATGCACATATAGTAAAGGTAAAGTAATAAAAAGAATATATAGTACATGATCCCACAGTATAACTAAAGGTGGTCTTTTATCTTATACCAGTGCATAGTTTCATTTGAGTTGTTACTTCATATATACATATTCAATATATTATCTTGGATTAACGTCCCTTACAGGGGACCTGCATTTCATGATATAAGTACAGGTGCTAATAGATCTCCCCAGTAGGAGTACAAGATATCCAACTGTTGTTACCAAGCCCTAAGTTATTATGAAGCTTTATGTGTCTAGATCTTATATTTTTGTATTGTATAGTTAGTCGAGGCGGGGCCTGTCCCAACACTTATCAGATATTTTTTCTTATCTAGAGGCTTTGTAGACTATGTAAATTAAAATATGGTCATATCTCATACTTTAGACAATGTGACCCCAACGGCCTAACCATATGCTTTTTCTTTTAGCTCGTTACTGCTGTTTACTTTCTTAAAGGAATGTTGAATGTAGAAATCCCTTATAATACGCATAGAAAGTGTGGGGATACAAGTTGGTTCTCCTGAGCCTTATTGGGAATGGGTGCCATTCCACCTCAACGGGACTTTGGGCATGACACCTTAAGCCTAAACAAGTCGGGTTTTACCCAAATAAATTCCTAGAATGTACTAATTCCTCACTCTAATGTTAAATGCTTTCCAAGAACTCAAGCATAGATTCAAAAGGTAAGCTAGGGCTTCAAGAATTTTCTTCAATTCTTTCAAGAACAAACTCCTTAGGTATGTAAGACCGCACTAAAACTATTTTGAGAATATTTTAGAAAACATAACTTAGTTTTCATTCAAGAAGTTTCAAGTACTAGTCAAAATTAAATTCATGTAATTTCTGTGAAGTTTAGTAAATTTTCAATTTTTCGATAGATTCTCGATAAGGTATGATGATTCATGATTCTTTACTTGTTATATATAGTATTGAGATCAAGATTTATAGTTAAGAAGGATTTTCTGTAAATTTCATGTGGGTCTCATGAACACTCATAAAGCCTATAGCTTCGAGATAAATTAAATAATCATTTTCTTGAACTATTTTTGCATGTGAGCTCAGTAACCTATATGTTTGAGAATATTTGAGAAGATATTAGTTTTCAGTAGCTAAAGAATTCAGATGAGAAAGTTAAGTAGTAAGTTGGGATAAGTCTCCAAAAGATTAGATGTTTAAGAATTCACAATCTTTAAGTATGAGCTATATAAAGATCATTTTTGGGAGTAGCATTGAGCACCGATATGAATGAGAGTAGAATTAATTACTCAAACTCATAAACTATGTAGCCAGCATAGGATAGGATTGTACCAAGGTACATTCCTCATTAGCCACTGAGATGACCCAGTTTTGGGATGGATCCATTCCCCTAGTTTTTCGTCCCCTACCACGATAAAGTATGGGATGGCTCTGGCAGTGTGGGCAAGATGTTGTATCATCACAGAGCTCATAGTGGTAGTTGTCGGTTAGAGAAACTCTCCAAGCTAAAGCAAGTTAGTTTTATAATTATACTTTTAGCATATGTTAAATTTTCAGCATATATTGCATTCATTACTAATGCTTTTCATATTGAGATAGGTTGTATTTACCTTAAAAGTATTGCCTACCCTGAGTTTTTGTTTTGGCCATTTGACATACTGTATTTTATGTACTGACGTCTTTGGTGCTGCATCGTCTTATGATGCAGATTCAAGTATCCACATGACAACAAATATTCAATATGTCAGCTTTCCAGAGACAATGGGTGAGACCTCTTTGCTATCAGAGGACTCTAGTTAGTTTAGTTTATGTATTTTTATTTTACAGACAAGTAGTCGTGGGTCTTATTGCGACACTTATCTCAGTATAGTAGAGGCTTTATCGATAAATTTAGCGAGTCAGTCTAGTCTTTTATTCAGACATATCAAGCATTATTTTTGATGTATTAAAAAATATTTTCAAATTTTGTAATAAACATGATTGAGACTCTTGAGTTTGCTATATATTTAAAAGGTTCATCTTATAATGCTTCTACATGCATGTTAAAGTTTCCAATTTAGTAAGTTAGTCTGGCCTAGGGTTCGCTTGGGGACCAGCAATGGTTTTCGAGTGTCAGTTACGTCTAGGGTGTAGACTCAAGGCGTGACACTTCTTGAGCTATTATTATTACGAAAGACTTCCCTTAGTCCCACTTCCATTCTTATGAATGACTCTTCTTATTGTTGTCACACCCCTATTTTCCTCCGCGTATTTTTGTAGGTTTTGAAAATAGAGCTTTTCCAATTAAAGTGACGTTTTGAAAAAAGGGATTATTTTATTTATTCAGAGTCGTCACTTCCAAGTCACCTAATTTAAATCCCTAATCAAAAAGAAATGATTCTTTATTTTTAATTGATCTGCGAACTAGAAGTTCACGTAAGGAATTTTGTTGATCGAGGGGAAGGTGTTAGGCACCCCTCGAATCTCGTGGATCTAGCACGGTCGCTTTACTGACTTATTTATGGCTTAACTTAATTTGAATATATTATCTTGATAAGTTTCAAAAAAAAAATATGTTATTTATCCGCCTTCTTTGACTTATGTGAAACTAGTTTAAAACTGTCTTACATTTAGTATGTGGTGTATTGATAGCAGCACTTTCCAGTCTTGTCATGAATTATTTATTTTATATGTCGCACCTAAAACTTGCATAATATTCTTTAAATTATAAAGTTTGTCTATCTTTATTATCGTTTTAATAATGCTTCTAGTGATTTAATTTCAAAGAAATTTAATTATAAAAATTGTTTCAAATCTGAATTCTGTTTACAAAGCCGAAGGATTTTAATTTTTTTATTTTTTAATCAAAAGTTGGTCATTGTCATTAATTAAAAGTATAATTCAAGGATTTAATATTAATTATGTGAGACAACATAAAACCTATTAGTTTAATATTCTAAATAAAATTATTAGTCAAAAGAAATATAAAAATAAATATGTAGATTTTTATTTTTATTTTTTTGCTTTATTCTATTTAGTAAAAAAATATGTTACTAAACATATAAAGTGAAAAAGTTACTTAAATCATTTAAACTTAATCTCATTAAAATGTCAATTAGTCACATAGCTTAGCCATCGGTCTTCCATATTATTGATCAAGAATAATATAAAAATTGGACAATTAAGCTTGCAAGAAGTAATCACATGTTACATCAACTTTATTCTAAATTTCATAATAATTAAAATAAAATAAAATGCTCAACCTATTTCAAGTTATAATATCAAAGAGAACAGATAAAATTTGAACAACTTTATAAAATTGGAATCATGTCTTATATATATGAGAAATCAAATAATACAATGAAGAAGTGTTACCTTTTGTGAAAATTAATTCACAAGAAAAAATGTTCTTAATCAGGAATCATAAACTCTAAAATCCCGAAAGCAAATCTCGAATTCAACCCTTTCTCTAATTGTATTGTTTGAGAATTTTCTTTTTGGTGTTGTGTAAAGTGTGTGTGTGTATGTGGGAAGAAGGAAATAATGTGGTGTAGGCCTTTCTTTTTGTCCCTTTTAGCCGTGTGAGTGTGTATAGTGTTGTGTTCTTCTTCTTCTTTTTTTTTTTTTGATGTGTGTGTAGAAGTTAATGTATTTATGAGTGTAGAATGTAGTATATTGTGTGGGTGTAGAACGTAGTATACTGTGTCATGTGTGTGAGTAAGTTAAAGAAAGGTGGGGATGTGGTGTGTGTGTGTCGTGTGTAGTATGGGTAGTTTTAGGATTTTTTTTGTTTTTTGTTTTTTTTTTTGGAAAAGAAAAGAAGAGAAAAATAAAGCAAAATGTTAGAAAATTATTTAAAATTAAAAATATATATAGAGAAAAATTAACTAACTAAAACTAAATATAATTAAGAAAATATTAACAATACTAGATTATTTCTAAGAATCAAAATTAAAAGAAAACATATATTTTTAGAAATTTTTTCTTTTATAGAATAAAATTTACACTAAAATATGACTCTATTTTTATATTTCTCAAATAAAGTTATTCTAAATAAGATAAAAATAAAAATATCTAATTTAGATTAAAAAATAAATATTTAAATACTAAAACGTACATAACTTAGGTTTGATAAAAAATTAGGTGCTAACAATTGTATATGTTTGCTTCCGCGATCAAGAATGTGTGATTGATATATTAAGAGACTTGTTTGAGATTCCTTCGACTTCTCCATTTGTCGTATCACGTCTAGGCCCTAAGCTCGGATCATGACATATACTTACTTTGGTACAGGTTCCATCAATATGACCAATCATATTTCTTCCTAACAATTCTAGTTTCATGGACCTACCCATAATTTTCAATTCCAAAAAGTTGAAATTAAATCAGATTGACTCCACTGACATCAGCAGGGCTCAAGAACAAAAGGATGGTTGTAATCGACTAACTGACTCATAGGCATACCAGGCGTGGAATTTATATTACCAGGATTTTCACCATTACTGAACTCAGTTGTATGGCCACCATTGTTACCTCCTTGAGCCATTTCTTCCCATGTGTCCATAATTGTGGTTTCTGTTTGTGTGATGTTGAAGTTGTTCCTATGGATTCTGAGCTTCAGAAATCCACACTCACCAACAGACTTCCTCCTTGATTTACTCAGACTTCGATCAAGACTCTGATACCATGAAGATTTCTTGATCTCAAGAAAGAAACTACACATAAAATGAAGTAAATTGAAAGAAGAAGATGAATGAGACTGATTTGTATTGTATTATATATCACATTCTTCAACATACAATCAGCTTATAGACTTAGACTCTTAGTTTATATAGAGTCTAATAGTGACATTTGTTTATTCTTGATTCTAACCAACTAGTAACTAAATTAACTAACTAGTTAGTAAGTTAGTTGACAGGTAACTAACTTCTGGAAATTTCTTATTCTTGAGTTCTTTCAACACAACTCCAATGACAAAAGCAAGTGGCGGAAAAACAAATATGACGTGAGGAAAATGGAGAGGATGATTTTTTTAAAAAAAGAAAATATCGATAAAATGTTTAAAATATTAATTGATGATCTAAGTAGGCTAACATATGAAAAGTAACATTTTATTTACAAAAAATTAGGTCATGTTTGATAAGAAGTTGAAACATGAGTTATATTTTGTAGTATTGAGTATAAAGTGTAAGTTTCTCCATTAAAAATGGGTCATGCCTGATGATTTATCATCTTACCAGGAATACTTTTAAAACATCAAAAATATGTTGAAACAGATCTGCCACGATATATGCAATGTAAGATTCTAGAGTTCAACTACTGTGAAATATCTGAGTTAAAATAAAATTTTGTGATCTTTAAAATTGTATACTCATTCATATGTGCACGCATGTAAAAGGCACATCCAAAAGTATTACTTCGTATAACTTAAATTAGTACTTAGATAACAAAAAAGTTATTACCATAAATTCGTTACATTGTCACCAGTTAAAAATATTGATAGCTTACTGTTAGACCCCGTAATTATTTCAACCGAAGTAATTCGTTCAATTGAAAAAATTATGACGAACATGGCGTAATTCAAGTTAAGTAAGTTCGCAGTGCTTAATTATTTTTGGAGCGTATATTTTAAGTTGGAGTTGGGAGTCCTCAATTGGATTAAAATAGAAAAGTTTGG
>JAOTQJ010109903.1:0-11123 GCA_025642045.1 Solanum sejunctum | reverse complement strand
GTAAAATGTTACATTGGTCCCAATACTTTATTAAATCGAACCAATTAAGGATGTTCGGGGTTTACCTTACGTTGCGGATCCTAACACATAATTAGGGACATTGAGGTTTAGCTTCAAGGGGTTATGCCTTAACTAATGAAATAAGTCCCAATCTCTAGTCTTCTCGATGCTAAGTCATCCCACGAAAATCTTTAAAATATATTCTTAAAATCATAAGTAACAATCAGTAAGAGTATCTTTAAACTTAGAGACCACCAAAAGAGGATGGTCCTTTTATCTTGGGAAACTTCCTTAAACATCATTTTAGGGCAATTATCATATTACTTATATATTTGATGAACTTAACTTTGAATCTCTTCATTAATGCTCTAATCATCATCACAAATCATGGAAAGCTTCACTTGAGAACTAGGTGGGTTGGGCTTTATCATGGAACAATCATATATTACATAAGTGATAAGAAAATTTATCTTTTAAAGGAACATCGAAGATGATCACACTTTATCAATACTGAAACCCACAATGAAATCATCATCATTAGTCAGACTTACATATATACTTAGCAAAATTGTTATTAGACTTCACAAGTATCATTTAATGACATAAATATAATGAAATCATTATAAGCATACATATTAACTTAACAACCTTAAAGAAAAGATAAAATACTTAATATGAAACTTTATGGGTGGAAGAATATCCATAAATCAACTCACATACCCTAGAGAAACTAGAGAGAAATGAAATTGAAGCCTTTGGGAAAGAAACCTTCAAGACCCTAGCCTTGTTATTGAGAGCCTTTGCCTTAAAAAATTTAGAAATTATAAGAATGAGAGAATGAGGGATTATCCTATGGCTTTAAGACTGGAGGAGGAGCATGTGGTTCATTGATGATATTTTGATCTATTCTCATAGTGAGGAGGAGCATGTGGTTCATTTGAGGGTAGTGCTACAAAGATTGAGGGAAGGGAAGTTGTATACTTAATATGAGAAGTGTGAATTTTGGTTGAAAGAGGTTGCCTTTCTAGGTCATGTGGTGTTGGGGATGGTATATAGGGGGACCCTAAAATAATGAATGTGATTAGAAATTGTCCTAGACTTTTGACTCCCTCGGACATTAGGAGCTTCTTGGACTTAGTGGGTTACTACCAGAGGTTTGTGAAGGGTTTCTGTTCTATTTCTTCTACCATGACTAATTAAACTCAAAAGAAGGGTAAGTTTGTGTGACCGATGAGTGTGAAAAGAGTTTCCAAAGCTTGAAGGATAAGCTTGGCTCCGCTCCTATCTTGTATCTACCGAAAGGGTTGGAAGGGTTTGTTATGTATTATGATGCCTCCCGGAATTGTTTGGGTTGTGTTTTGATGCAAAGTCGTAAGATGCTAGCCTATGCTTCTAGGAAACTCAAAGTGTATGAAAAGATTTTTCCTACTCATGATCTTGAATTGGCTGTCATAGTTTTTGCTTTGAAAATTTGGAGTCATTATTTGTATGTGCGCATGTTGATATGTTCACCGATCATAAGAGTCTCCAATATGTGTTCACTCAAAAAGATCTTAATTTGAGACAAAGAAGGTGGTTAGAACTTCTTAAAGATTATGATATAAGTGTGCATTATCACCCCGGTAAGGCTAATGTGGTGGTGGATTCTTTGAGTAGGTTGTCTATAGGTAGCCTAGCTCATGCTAATGATGGGGTCAAAGAGGTGGCTATGGAGGTTCATCGGTTGTCTAGATTGGGGGTTAGGTTGGAAAAAGTTGATAGTGGGTGCATTGTGGTTGTTGATGGTTCAAAATTTTCCTTGGTAGATGATGTAAAGCAAACTAATATCTTGATCCCTCCTTGTTAGAATTAAAGGCCTTGGTGAGAGATAGAAAGGTGGATGTTTTCTCCCAAGGGGGATAAAACGACCCCAAAAAATGCCCAAAATGTGCCTCGGAATGCTTGGATTTTAATTTTCATATATCTTAAAATCTATTTATTATTTCAAAAATCCAATGTCATATTCTTGTTCAGGGGTAAAAAACTAGTTTATAAAGGGTCTAACCTCGATTTAAAAGCGAAATATTAGCAATTATAAATTTTTAAGTAACAATTTCCAGTGAGCTCTGCGCGATGCTGGCACGACACACCAGTGTTCCATTTCAGTGCATTCTTTTTAGTTCATCAAAAATTTTCTTAGTGTTGGGTCCAAGATTCCCAAACGTGTTTTTACCTATACTTAGCCTAATTTCACCCTCATATTACCCAAAACATTTCCCAAAACTCACTCAAACACTTAGCCAGTCCCAATCCTCATTCCAAGCTAATGTTCTCCTTCAAGGTTCTTCTTCAAGCTTCAAGTCTCCATCTCCAATCTTCACCCAGTTCATCTCTAAGCTAAGGTATGTGGGTTTGTTTCATGGGTTCCTTTCACCCACGACACCCAAGCATCCTTTTTCTCAAATTGCAAGATTTAAAGTTGATTTACAAATGAATCTTGCTTATTATGAAATTCACTGCACACTATGAAAAGATATGTAAAGTTGTGACTATTTTGCTATGTTTTGAGGGTGTTGCAAGGTGTTAATTGATGTTTTACACTGGATTTTCTTGCATGATTTTATCTTTATATTTCATGGTTTTATATTAGCATTACACACTCTCTAACTGTTTGATAAATATCCGAATGTGGTTTCTTGAGGAGTTGAAGGTCTAACACATGAGATATGATATGAATAACTATGTGATTATGAAATGAGCTTATGTATAAGATATTTTCTATATAAATTATTGTATTAAACCATACCTGATTCGAGGGAATAAGAGCCCGGGTAACGAAGGTGGGGGTTTGTACTTATCAACCAAGTGAAGGGTTTGTTCTTCGCCACCATGATTATAAGGTGTGATTATCATCAACAATGTGAGGGGTTCATACCACACAATCACCAAGGATTTGTACCTTGAATAACTAGCATGGTCTCTTCTACACATATGATCTCCTATATGAGTATGAGTTACTTATGCAGTTTTTACTTAAGCATTGATCATACATGCCATATTATTATATTATGCCTATTGCCTATTGTTATGCATTTTGATTATGATGCCTATCTCTTATTGTATTACATCCTGCATACTTAGAATATTCAAACGTACTAACATACTCTTGCCTATATGATATCACCATGTAGGAACTGATACCCAAGTTGATCATTCTCCTCCACGTGGCTAGTTCAATACTACTCAAGCTAGTTGGTGAGTCCTCTGCTTTGGGGACCTTAGTATATGTTGCTCTTATTAAGTATTGAGACATTCTTCGTTATCATCTATTTTAACTATAAGGTTAAGCCTGATTACTTTGTCTTGGCCCCCGCTCTTATCTATGTATTAGAGGTGTTTGTTGGACATGTTATGTATCTATATTGAGAGCCTTGACTCTATTATTCTTGATGTATATAATATGAACTTGTCTCTTCCTATTGATTATGATGTTGTGCAAGCTTTTCTCTTAGTCTCGAGGGGAAGATATTGAAATGACCCCAAAAAATTGTCCAAAAATGTGCCTCAGAATGCTCAAAACTTTAATTTTTATATATCTCAAAATTTATTTGTTATTTCAAAAGTACGACTTCATATTCTTATTTAGGGGGTCAAAATTAGGTAAAAAGGGGTCTAACCTCAATTTAAGAGTGAAAGATTAGCAATTATAAATTTTTAAATGACGATTTCCAGTGAGCTCTGCGCGATGCTGGCGCGACATGCCAGTGTTCCATTTTAGTGTATTTTTTCTAGTTCGTCCAAAATTTTTGAAGTGTTGGGCCCAAGGTTCCCAAATGTATTTTTACTTATACTTAGCTTAATTTCACCGTCATATTACCCAAGACATTTGCCAGAACACACTCAAACGCTTAGCCATATTTTCACTCCCAAATTCAAGTCCCAAATCATCAACCTAAGCTAAGGTTCTCTATCAAGGTTCTTCTTCAAGCTTTAAGTCCCCATCTCTAATCTTTACCAAGTTCATCTCTAAGCTAAGGTATGTGCATTTGTTTCATGAGTTCCTTTCACCAACGATGCCTAAACCCCTTTTTTCTCAAATTGGATGATTTAAAGTTGATTTACAAATGGATCTTACTTATTATGATATTCATTGTACACTATGTAAAAGCTATGTAAAGTTGTAATTGTTTTGCTATGTTTTGAACTATAAATCTTTGATCTATTGCAAGATTTGATGATGGATTTTGATGTATGTTGCTTGAGGATGTTGCAAGGTGTTGATTGATAGTTTTACAATGGATTTTCTTGCATGATTTCATCTCTATTTTTCATGGTTTTAAACTAGCAGTAACACACTCTAAGTATTTGATAAAATGTCTAGATATGGTTTCTTGAGAAGTTGAAGGTTCAAAACATGACATATGATATGAATGACTATATGATGATAAAATAAGCTTATTTATATGATATAATCTATATAAAGTTTTACATTAGAACATACGTGATTCGGGAGGATAAGAGCTCGAGTAACCAAGGTGGGGGTCTATACTCATCAACCATGTGAGGGTTTTTTACTTTGCCACCGTGGTGATAAGGTGTGATTATCATCAACCATGTGAGGGGTTTGGACCACACAACTACCAAGGGGTTTGTACCTTGAATAGCTAGCATGGTCTCTTCTACACATATGATATCCTATATGAGTACGAGTTACTTAAGCATGTTTCACTTAAGCATTGATCATATATGTCATATTGTTATATTATGCCTATTGCCTATTGTTATGCATTTTGATTATGATGCCTATCTGTTGTTGCATTGCCTCCTATATACTTAGGACATTCAAACATACTAACGTATACTTTTGCCTACATGATAACACCATGTAGAAATTGGTGCCCAGGTTGATTATCCTCCTCCACATGGCTAGTTTGATACTACTCAAGCTAGTTGGTAAGTCCTCCACTTCAAGGACCTTAGTCTATGTTGTTATTATTATGTATTGAGACATTCTTCGTTAGCATCTATTTTAACTATGAGGGTGAGCTTGGTTACTTTGTCTTGGCCTCCGCTTTTATATATGTATTAGAGGTATTTGCTGGACATGTTATGTATCTATGTTGAGAGCCTTGATTCTATGGTTCTTGATGTCTATGATATGAACTTGTCTCTTGTCTCTTGATTATGATGTTGTGCAAGCTTTTCCCTTAGTCCCATTGCCCCTATTCTTACTCTTTTATGTTATATCTATTGCTTTCGCGACCAAGTATATGTAATGATGTTCTAAGAGGCTTGCTTGAGGTCCCTTTGGGTTCCCCTTACGTTGTGTCACATTTAGGCCCTGGGCTTAAGTCGTGACAGGGGAGATGGTGCCCTTAGGTACCAAGGTAGGTTGTGTGTGCCTAGTGTTGAGGGCTTAAGGGAGAAGATTCTTGCTAAGGCTCATAATTCTTCCTATTCTATTCACCTCAATTCCACTAAGATGCATAAAGATTTGAGGGATATGTTTTGGTTAGGAGATATGAAGAAAGACATTGCCAAATTTGTAATTGATTGTCATAGTTGCCAATAAGTCAAAGCCGAGCACCAAAGGGAGGGTGATCTAACCTAAGACATAGAGATTCCTACTTATAAATAGGAGGAAATTAACATGAATTTTGTGGTTGGGTTGCCTAAGACTAGGAAGGGTTTTGATTCTATTTGGATTGTGGTTGATAAAATGACAAAGTCAACTCAGTTTCTACTGGTTAAGACTACTTATGAGGCCGAAGATTACGCTAGGTTGTACATTTATTAGTTGGTTAGATTGCATGAGGTTTCATTTTCTATCATATCGGATCATGGTGCTCAGTTCACTTCTCGCTTTTGGAGGTCCTTCCAAAGTGGTCTTGGAACTAAGGTAAAGCTTAGTACGGCCTTTCACCCTTAAAGGGATGGCCAAGCCGAAAGAACTATACAAACTCTTAAGGCTAGTTGGGATTATCATCCTTCATTAATTGAGTTTGCTTATAACAATAGCTATCATTCTAGCATTGGTATGACTCCTTTTGAGTCCCTCTATGTTAGACATTGTTGATCACTAGTTGGGTGGTTTGAAGTGGGATAAATAGCTTTGTTGAGTTCTATCTTATTATGAATGGTATGGAGAAGGTAAGGTTAATTAGAGAAAGTTGAAAACAGCCTAAAGTCGTCAAAAGTCCTATTTCGATGTAAGGAGAAGGGAGCTTGAATTTAAAGTTGGTGATTGGGTCTATTAGAAGCTATCACCCATGAAGGGTGTGGTCCATTTTGGTAAGAAGCGTAAATTAAGTCCAAAATTTATGGGCCTTTATAGGGTGATGAAGAGGATTAGTAAGGTGGCCTATGAGTTGGAGTTGACTAGTGAGAGGGAATTGGTTCATCTAATCTTCCATGTATCTATGTTGAGGAAGTTTGTGAGTGATCTGAATACTATTGTTCTTTTGGATCAACTTGGCTTATGAGAAGGTTCTAGTAGAGATCTTGATTAGGCAAGCGAAGAGTCTAAGGAGCAAGGATGTTGCTTCTGTTAAGGCCCTTTAGAGGAATCAACAAGTCAAAAGTGCTACATGGGAGGCCGAAGCGGACATGTAAAAGTGATATCCTTATCTCTTCCATTTTACTCAAGCCTAAGGTAATAACTCTAAGTCCCCCATATGATTTTAAGTCTTATGTATCAGCCCTATACGTCATTTGCATGCATTCATGTTTATGTTGACAAGTTCATGGTGATTCTACCACTTATGTTGAGATTTTTGAAAATGGTAATTAAGTATATTGATGCATTCTTGTTTGGGCTGATTTCTTCATGATTACTCTTCTCATATACATTTCTTTTACATTTGGAGATGAATGTTCTCAAGGGAGAGATATTGAAATGAGTGCAAAAAATGCCCGAAAATGTGCTCGAAAGTGCCAGAATCATAATTTTCATATATCTCAAAATTTGTGCGTGATATCAAAAATATGACTTCATATTCTTGATTAGGTGGCCAAATTGAGTGAGAAATGAGTCTAACCCCAATTTTAGAGTAACCATATCAAAATTTAAAAATCCACAATTTGCAAATTCCAATGACGTTCCGCACCCCTGGTGCGATGTGGCCAAGGTGCAGATCAGTGTTATTTTTGGCCTATTATTTCTTGTCCAGTCCAAAGCCTCTGGTTTTGGACCTAATCCTTCCTATGCGTGAAAATACCTATACTTAGTCATATTTCACAATTATATCATGTAAGACATTCCCAAATACTCTCTTAAATACTTACACAAACATTTCACCCCAAATTTCAAGTCCCAAAACTCATCTAGATCTTAAGAATTTCACTCAAGCTTCAAGTCGAGATTTTCAATTTTCATCAAGGGTTTTCCAAAGTCAAGGTATGTGGGTTTCAATCATTGGATCCTTTCATCCATAGTGCCTAAGCTTCCCTTTTACATAAATTACATGTTTCTAAGTTGATTTTACTTATGGGTCTTCTATTATGAATTTGACTATGAACTATGTTGGGGTTTTGTAAAAGTGTGACTGTTTATGCATATTTGGAGCTATGAATCCAAGATCTATGATGAGTTTTGATGAGGGGTTTTAATGTATTTTGCAATATAATGTTACCAAATTTTAGTGGGTTGATTTACTTCAAGATTTCTTACATGATTTCACTCTTTAATTAGATGGTTTTACACTAGCATTACACACCAACCAAGTGTTTGATAAATTATTCAGTTTGGGGTTCTTGATCTATTGATGGACCATTGCATGTACTATGACTTAAATGACTTTATTATGATGAAAGTATGATACGTATGTGTTGATTCCATGAGAAGTATCTATTGTGTTGTGAGTTGACCATAGCCAATTGAGGGGCAATGCCTCAATCACCTAGATGGGGGTGGTAAGCCATTAACCAATTGAGGAGTTGGTACCTCAATCACCTTTGATATGGGTGGTAATTCATCAACCAATTGAGGGATTAATACCTCAATCACATTGAATGGGGGTGGTAAGTCATCAACCAATTGAGGGGTTCGTACCTCAATCACTTCTAAGGAGTAGTCTACCTTAGATTCCAAGTACTAAGTTGCTTGGTCTATGATGATGGTCTATTCCTACACGTCTAATATGTTCTATATATATAAGCATGTTTACTTCAAGTATCATTCATGTATGTCATATTGTTATATGCTCATCCATTGCTTAATTATGCATTTTGACTATGTTGTTTATCTATTGTTGCATTGCATCCCACATACAAAGTACATTCAAACATACTAACACGTACTCTATGCCTACATGATGTTACCATGTAGGAAACGGAGCCCCACTTGATCCTCCTCCTCCTCCACGTGGCTAATGTGATATCTCTCAAAGAAAGTTTGGTGAGTCCTTCATTTCGAGTCAATGTCTTTGATCCTATGTTATGTATTAAGACTTTTTTCTTTGATGTATGCTTATGACTATGAGGGGTTATCCCGATTGCTTGTCTTGGTCCACCGCTCCTATCTATGTAGTAGATGTGTTATTGGAACCTTATGATGTATTAATATTATACTCTATTGAGCTTTCCATGTTTCTATGAAATGAAGAATGCCCTTTATTCCTATGTATCCTTTTTACTATCTATTGTTGTTTTAATGCTTCTGCGACCAAGGATGTGTAATGATATGTAAAGAGGCTTATTTGGGGTCCCTTCGAGTTCCCCATTCACCTTGTCATGTTGAGGCCGTAGGCTTGAGTTATAATACTTAGGTCCAAGACCCAAAGGCCTTGGATCAAAAAAATGAAAATTGGAAAAAAATATATCAGTCTGCGCCCTGGTCGCGTCACGCCAGGGGTGCAGATCGATTCTAGAAATCGCAAATTTTGGAAATTTAACTTTTGATAGGGTTGGTCTAAAATTGGGATTAGACCTATTTTCTACTCAATTTTTCTCCAGATCATGAATATGAAGGTAGATTTTTGATATCATAGACAAATTTTGAGATATATTGAAATTACGAATATGAGCATTTTCGAGGCACATTTTCGAGTACTTTTTGGGGTCGTTTCAGCAACATAGAATGTAAAAGCCTCAAAAAGGCTACATCATTGTTTTAAACAAAGCAAAGATACAAAATAGTAGAAAAAAGTAGAGGAGTCCCAAACTAAGAACTCACTACAAACAAAGTAGTATTGGACACTGGTACTAGCCACGGCCCAGTGGAGTACCTGTCCCTACATGGTTAAATCATGTAGGCAAAATATGCATTAGTACGTTAGAATATACTATGTATGTGAGATGCAATAAATGGATGAAATTGTAATGCCATCATTATTAAACATAACATACAATCATACATATAATAAAAGATGCATAAAGTAAGCTTAAGCATGCACAAGGAATATGACTGGAGATCAATATAAGACAATGAATAAGAAACACATATAAACAAAAACATAACATAAGATCATAAGCTTGTGGGAATAGACTTTAACCGAAAGTAAGACCATGTGAGCTACTACATGAAATCTAGTGAACTCCTTTCATTGGGAAAAGGCCAATACACTCCTTCCATCGGGAAAAGGGGAATTTACTTGGCAAGGTAGATATCCAAACTTAGTAACTTCATAATTGCATCTTTCAGAACATTTGGACCTACGTGGATCCACTCTCTTATCCTATAAAGGCTCCTATTATGGTGCATAGTTAGGGACATTGAAATTTAGCTTCATGGGGATCATACCTCAACTAATGGAATGAGTCTCAATCTCTAGTCCTATCGGTACTAAGTCATCTCACTGAATCTTTAAAAGATATTCTTAGAGTAATAAGTAGAAATCAAGAAGAGTAGCTCGAAACTTAATCTTTCTTAAACTTCTTTTAGGGAAATTAACATCATACTTATATCTTTGATGAACTTAACTTTGAAGCTCTTCATTGATCCCTAATCATCATCACAAATCATAGAAAACTCTACTTGAAAATTAGGTGAGCTTAGTTTTTGTAACAACCCATCTTGAGATGAGATCGCACATCGGTAAAACACAGGAGATATGTTGGGTATATAAGTAAAAGGCTTGTCTATATATATGATGGGTTAGGCCCAAGAGCAGATAATACTTCACAGTGTTGGTCCAGGTCGTTACAGATGGTATCAGAGCCACTATTGTGTCAGCATTGTCAATGTGGGGCTAGTAAAACTGAGTTTAGGCGAATCCCGATTAGGCAGCAAACCTCAGTGCTGAGTCTAGGCGAATCTCATATGGTGCGGTAAACTTCAGCAAGGACGCTGAATCTATAGAGGGAGTGTACGTGACAACCATCTTGAGATGAGATATCGCACATTGGCAAAACACAAGAGAGATGTTGGTATATAAGTAAAGGACTGGTCTATATACTGTAAGGCGCCTTTTGGGGTGAGTCCAAAGAGACAAAATCCATGATGGGCTAGGCCCAAAAGCGGATAATACTTCACAGTGTAGGGTCAGGTCATTACAGTTTTATCATGGAACAATCATAAATCATCAGAAAATTTCTCTTCTTTATTATATGGGCCCCATAAAAGTATTCCTTCAACTCATTTTACTGTATCGTCCCATTAGTTATTTTAGGTTATATAAATACTAAAATTAGTATTAGACAAATTCCTCCTTAAACTAGAAAATAAAATTAAATTACTATTTTAATATTATTTAGTAATTATATTTGTGTAAGAAAAGAAAGCACTTCTAAAAAAATATAAAATAAATAAATCAAAAAGTTTATGAATGATGTAAAAAATACTATAGGTCACAATAATTGTCAATTTTTATTGAATAAATCGGGACAGTAAAAGTAACGTACATTATTTAAAATTTATGTAAAACATACTGCAAATTACAACATACTATAAATTACAACAAATTAATAATTTAAAATATTTTTAAAAAATAGTGAAAATTGAAATTGAAATAATATAAGTAACATGTATTATTTAAAATAAAAATAGAATATACTATAAGTTACAATAATTAATAATTTAAAATTTTAAGAGATATATAAAAAAAGGAAAAAGACTAAGTTTGTATCCTTTTAAAGCAAACTATTTACATCCATCTACTCTTTTACATTTTATACCTCTATACTATTAAAACTCTCCCCCCCCCCAC
>JAOTQJ010109862.1:0-11125 GCA_025642045.1 Solanum sejunctum | reverse complement strand
CAGCAGTGCATTAAAACCATATTCATTATATTCCAGCTTCCTAATATGCTCCAAAAACAATAATACATCACTCCAACATCCAACGGGAACCCCTAACGCTAAAATGCAACAAAACCACCTCGACAATGAATAATCTTGATAAGCAATAAAAGGACAACATAGACTTTTCAGATAATGCAACATATCTCTCCTAATCAACATATATAGATAGGCACTTAAGACAAGTTCATAGCTCACCCATATCAAATGGAAACAAAAGACATAGTCTCAACAAATAAAAATAAGTAGCAAGAGTCATGAAAGGCTTTCCTTCAGGTCATGAGGACTCACCAATCAATCAATCTTCAAAGTAATCGTCCACTAACCACAGGAATGAGATGGAGCATCTGTCCTTACAATGTGATATACTATAAGTAAAAGTATGTATTAATACATTTGAATATAGTAATTATGTAGGCAATGCAATGCATGAAATATCGTAATACCTAAGTAACCATTTCAAATATCATGACAAAAGAGTACTAGAATCATAGTTATGCATGAGATGAATCAATTCCAAAGTTAATCATAAGGACATCATGTAAAAGTAAGAATTTTGAGTTGTCAATTAAATCATCATAGGGATTATATGTATGTGGTAAGTAATCATAACTATAAGACTATATGAGCTATAATATGAAATCCCAATGTCTATCCGTACAATAAAAAAGAGGAATTTACTTTCCAATATAGGCTCTATAACCCATAGAATGTGTGTCATAAGATATGTGGATCACTAGTAAACTATATTAGTAAAGTAATCCTATTGTGACAACGTAGTTTTAAAACTAGAGAATGCTATTAAGGACCCCTTAGGCCAAGTCACCACCACAACTCTTAATTAGTTCTAAGTCAAATCCTATGGAATACATATCGTAAGTATACATCATACTTGTCATAAATCATAGTTCATAATCTTCATAAGCTTTTCATGTAGGAAAGATAATTCAAATCAACCAATCCAAATCATAAATTCTATTCATAGAGTAACTCACTTTCATGTGGTTATGGAATATGGGTGTAGGTCTTCCATCATTACCTATCATACCTTAAGTAAGAGTCTCATTTTAATCTTAAGTCACCTTAAAGGCCTTAACTCACCCATCTTTGGATCTTAAATCACCGTCTTTCATTAACTTTCATAAATCATTGAAATTCCTTAGTCATAACTTATACTCGAAATCAAGTTGAAAACATGGGTTTATAGTCAATTGATTTAGGATTCATGAAATTGGATTAAAAAAACATGTATAACCATATAAATTGAATAAATTCATGCTCAATTGAGAAGAAACACATTAATAAAAATCAAAATTAAAAGAATTCATTTTGGCCTTCATGCACGCAAGATGAAATTGGAAGAAAATTTGCATGTAGAACCTCAATATAACCCTATTTAGATCAAATCATATATAACTCATAAAACAACATTAATTTTAGTACATACTTGAAAGCACCCATCATCGATGTCATGAATCCTAGAAAAACTTTTTGCTAAATTCATAAAATTCATCAAATTCATGCAATAATCATCAATTTATATTATAAAAAAATGTGTTAATCATAATTAAAATCAAAATTCACAGAATTGAGTAGGATTAGAAAGACCCAAAAAAATACATACTTAAGGATAAGCTCCTTGAGAGAAATAATTCTATGGATGAGGGCCAATATACCTTGAGCAAGAAGTTAAGAAGAATCCTTAAATA
Source organism: Solanum sejunctum (assembly GCA_025642045.1). Lineage (NCBI taxonomy): Eukaryota > Viridiplantae > Streptophyta > Magnoliopsida > Solanales > Solanaceae > Solanum > Solanum sejunctum. Next base: position 9,377 of record JAOTQJ010109862.1, on the reverse strand, counting down.
AGTCCTTGAATTTTGATGTAGGGCTTAGAGAATTGCTTGATGTCTTCCATGGAGATTTGAGAGGCTTTCTAGAGAGAGAAGTTTTCAGGTTGATGAATTGTAAGAAAATAGGAAAAATTAGAGGTTTTGGACTTAATATGTCCAAATTTTAGTCTTAAAAATCATCCAGGTTCATTAACTAATAAGTAGGAAAAATTTCAAAGTACCCCCACCTGAAAATTGAAATTGGTCAATAGTGGTATACCATGTCTACAATGTGAAGATATTTTGCCATATGTTATTTTTGAGCAAATTAAATCTTTGTTAGATTGTGATCAAATTTTTACCATGGTCAAATTTGACCAATTCGAGAGCAGGTTGCCAATGCGGTCCTATTGCAGATCCTTTTGGATAAAGAAATTATCAAGATTTTTACCTTTTTTATTCACTTGACCTAAAAATTAACCGAAGCTATTTCTATAATGTTTTACCTTATAATATTATATTCCAACCTACAAATGCTAAGATATTATAGACATTCAGAAGGATAACGTCGAAATAGGTCTAGTATGGGTGGGGAAAGTTAAGTAGCATTCTTGATCAAACACTTAGATATAGGTAACATTTAGGAGTAGTATTTCATGACCCAAACCTAGGGTCTAGATGTGACACGACAAATTAGAACCCGGAGGGACTCTAAAGCCTCTTAGCATATCAATCACACATTCTTGGTCACGGAAGAAAATTAAACAACAACAACAAAGTAATAAAAAGCAAAGCAGGACTAAGAAAAATCTTGATATTTAAAAAATCATAAAGATTCAAGCTCATAGCATAAATACATCATAATATCTAATGACACCTCTAACATGGAATGGAGCGGGGCCAAGATACTTTTCTGGCTCACCCTCATAATAGCAAGTGTTCAAGATAATGAAGTCTCAAAATAGTAAGTGTAATATAGATAGTGTCCTTGGACTTGAGGACTCACCAAAGCTTATCTCACACACATACAATATTTCCTTAATTTCTCAAAGGACACCCCTTGAGACACCACATCTCTAAAACACACCACAAAGATATAATAAAAAGTTACTTATTCATGCTCAATATATCAATTCATACTATCAATCTCACATGACAACCAATGATTAGGTTCATAAAACCAGCCTAAGAGTTATGTCCACACTACTCCATTGGTTACTAATTATCTTATCCAATACTGTTATCACAATTTGGACCTAAAGTCTAGCCATGACATGGCAAATAAGACACCTAAAGGCATCCCATCCACGCCTCGTGTTCATATCGTAAGCATTCATAAGGTAAAATGGGCATAGAAGAGAATAATCAAGTGAAAGTTCATAAAATGTAAGAGTATCAGAGTTTCCATAAGGGGATATACGTCAAGCTATTAAGGTCCAAAAATCATACCTCCACATCATAGATCTTGGGTGGGACCCCTCAAGATATACATCAAAAGACTAAAAGTGAAAAAATCTCAATATAAAAAGAAAACATCATAGGGCTTGTTACCAAAGCATGAGAATTCACCAATAATCTTCGATCTTAAGATGCAAATCTAGCTACAAAATGGAACAATCTTCTCGTTGTCCGTCCCTACATGGTTAGATTATGTAGGCAAAAAAGTATGCATTAGCATATAAAATGTACTAAGTATGTAGGTATGCTATGAATTAAAGGACATCACAATAATATCAATATGTACAATCATAATCAATAGGATAAGATATAATATGTATGAGCATGCAATTTAAAAATCATGAGAAGAAAAATCATAAATCCATTCTTAACTTTAGCATATATATATATGGGAATCAGACCATAACCAAGATATAAGACCATGTAGAAAATTACATGAAATCTTGATGTTTACTCTACATCAAGCTAAGAGGAGTCTACTTTGCCAAGGTAAACTTTATCCTCACCATATAGGCTTATCCTAGGACGGTGAGAACCATCATTTGACCCCACCTATTAGGCTCTATCCTAGCATGGTGAGTGTCCAGTATTTAAGCTCATTGGATCCAATAGCATTCCTTTAAGGCATAAAATATGAACATCATTCCTATGGTGGCATATAGTTATGGGAGTTGAGGATTTATATAAGGACCCTTGGAGATAGTCCCCCCCCCCCATAAGTCCGCTTTTTACTAAGTCATATGCCACAGAAGGCATAAATTATGCATATATATAGCTTTCAACATAGTTAATACTTTATTAAAATCATACTTTCATAACTTTCAAAATAATCATCATAGTCTTTCATGAAAAGTCATGTTATAAGAATAGTCCATCTACTTTACTTTCATCATAGTGTGGATAGACATTTCCACCTTAATATAATCATAAATATTAGGTTTCTCATCATCTTATTTATCATAGCATCATCATAGCTTTCATAATATCATCATTTTCATAATATCATCATCATTTGAAATATATCTTTCATACGATATAATAGACGTAGAAGTACATAGCAAATCATAGACATAGAAGTATATAGCTTTATCATGGGAGACTAGAACGAAGTGTGGGCTCATGGAAATTTGACAAAATTATGCAATTAAATAGGATTCATATAGAAAATATGCAATTTAAATGAAATTAGATCATTAACAAGGGAACCCACATTAAATCATTAAGTCATAATCATATATACTTTGAAATGTCATACTTTTGCTTGAAAATCATATACATCATGAAATTCATCATAATTCATGCATCATTAGTCATAATCTTTATATAGAGATCGTGGTCCATGCATTAGAAATCACAGCTTAAAAGCCCATGAGAAATCATCAAGACTTTTGATAAATAAAAGGAAGGTTTTGTATTGGGTTTCATGGTTGGAACTAAGCCATTAATAAAGCCTTACATACATCAAGGTAGAATCCTTAGGATTGAGTAGAGAAATCTAGAAAACTTGATCAAACCTTCAAACAATGGCTTCAATGAAACCTTTGACATAGAGAGAGAAATATTGAGAACCCTTGAGAGAAATTTGGGGGAATTAAAGTCCTGGAATGAATTAGGAATAGGGCTTTATAGAGGTTAAGTTCGTTAGGGTACTTAGAGTACAAAAAATGATGTAGTTTAGGACTTATAGAGAAGTCAAAAATACCCTTTGTTAAAAATCGTCAGAGTCATCCACGAAATCCCTTCTATGGGTCATGGATCAACTAACGGTCGTATCTTGCCTTGTAGCTCCGGGTGTCACAAAGGTTGAGCTACTGGAATTTCAACTTTTGATCCATGCACATTCTACATGAATTGTAGAGGAATTTGTGAGCCGTAGAACCCTTCGTAATAAGATACCAAACATAGACAAATTTTTGGTTCCTCAGGGCCTCCCCCTACGAGACCTATTAATGGGTTGTGGTTCTTTATATGGTCAATCTACACTCGTAGGTTAACTTTTAGAATTTTTTCAATTTTTTAATATCATTAGATACTTTTCATGAGTGCACCTACTATCCGTGGATGCATCTACGAGCCGTAGAATGGCTTGTAGAATCAACCTTTCAGCAAAAATCTTAACTCCCAGTTTTCTATGTCTATAAACATAAGGGGCGTTATGATTGCGTGAGTATCTATTCTCATTAATGGACAATCATAAATTCATCAATAACTAAAAAATTTGATCTCTGTACCACCTCATGATTTCTCATTAGCTATCCATTATCACCACCTCGCATACCCAATCAAGGTAAAATCATCGAGTCAAAAAAGGTCAAGGGTTAAAGTGGCTATAGGTTACTACAACTTGACAATATTACCATATCAAATCAATAACCCAATCACAAATAAAATAAAATTTTAAAATATCTAAAGCATTAAGTCCCTATAAGCTCAATTCAATAGTGAAAATAATTAAGACATCTAAAAACACAATTCAACAACAACTAAAGCATTTAGTCCCCATAAACTCAATCCAAAAGTTAAATTAATTATGACACATAAACACAATTTAACAACAATAAAAGCATAGCATCACTATACATGTAATCTAATAATTAAAAGCACTCATGATCATAAGTGTAACATAGCCCAAACTTCTAGACTCAAGTCTTCACTTAATAAACATTTGAAATCACATTATTGTCTTTAACATATTTTTCAGACTGAACCCAACAATGCTTGGAAATGAACTTAACATCCAATTATTTTAAAATTAGCCATGAAATAAACTAAAAAAAATCTTTAGTAACAACCACTCTGCTATTATACAACAATGTCCCTTTTCTAGTATGATTTCCAATCAGACATGACTGTTCCAAAATTGAAGTTTTCCTATGATCATAGTTTATTCTTTTTCCTTTTTACAAGCCATGAATTAACTAGAGATTAATTCTACCAAATAAATTCATCAGATTCTAACCCAAGATCAAACTCAGTGTGATATATGCATTCAAATTTTGCTATCTTAATGAAACAAGATACACATCTCAAGAGTGTGCCTATCCAACACATTTTGATTATCATTGAAACTATTGATCATCCACGAATTCATATGATCCCAATAAATTTTTGTCTCCTGTCATTTTAAATCTTTTGGCGAGTTCAATTCATACATAGGGAGTTAATCAGACAAAATAATTTACACATAAGCACTTAGTCAGGCAAAACCATGCACATAATTACATCATTTCATTTAGGTAAATACAGTTTACACTTTGGCAGTTATACATGTAACACTATTCATAAAATCAAAAATTCAAATTATATCACTCAAACATTATTTGGTTAAGTAATTTCATGAGCAATCTTTGGTCAATCTTTCATGAATTGACATAGCCTCCAAGGCTAGATACCAATTAAAATCTTCCTGGTTCTTACTTTCTTGCCTATGTTTCTTTAACCTCATTAATGACATCTAGTTCACCTTAATAAGATACCAATTGATATTCGGAGGTATTAATTAGACTCAACCATACCACAATAGATAACATGTATAAAAAGAGAGAAGAAATAGAATATTTCATAGATTCGCAAGGATATGATATGGATATCAGCACATCAATCTACAAGAGTCTATTTCATATTTGCTCTTGTACTCATATCAGTAACTTGGACTCTGATATTAATTGTCATGACCTAATCCACTGGGCCGTATTGATACCTACTCTAATACCTAGATAGAAGAATCGTAAATTTTCAACCAATCAAATCATGCAGAAGATGAACAAAACAATAGATAAAATTTAAAAGGTCTTAGAATTATCATTTATAGAGTTAATAATCTAATTTTAGTTTTGAAAAAAATATGTCTAAGACCCTCAGTGATTTTAGTCTGAGCCAGTACAAGTATTTCTATGAATATAGATAAATAAAATAATGATACAACTACCATCATAAAGAAGGAAAAGTTGAAGCTATTAGCTACCATATTTGTCTTCATCTAAGAAATATTTTTGATCTTGCATTTATACTATACCAAACATGGTATTGCAAGAGTATTATTAGTATAAATAACACATACTGATAGGCATTATCGGTCAATCCAAAATGCCTCACACAATATAAAGTAAATATTCAGAAATAAGCATACGATAAGTGACTATACCATCTAATCTTTTACCCAATTGATAGGGTCAGCCTTTCTCTTTGACAGTGGTCCAACCTTAATCTATGAGAAATGCAACTATTGGTCCCTTATTTGATCTTGGTGTGAAACCTAATGGCTAAGAAGAAAAACAAAAGCTTTAGAAGTGAGATCTCAAGCTGTCTGCATTCAATCCGCTTCTATATTGGCCTTTCTAATTTGTTGTAGTTTTCATTTGTATTGGTACTAAATTAACATATCAAATAAAGGCGAGCAGTATAAGCCCTTCTACGGATCATAGAAAAGATTCTCTTTAACCAAACCAGCCTATCTTCTGTATAAGGCTTACACAATGATTGGAACAAAGAGACACATTTGGTTGTGAATTCTCATATGATAGGTATATATATACACAGATCAATCAATAGTTCAAGTATATATTCAGAAATAAGCATGCAATAAGTGACTATACCATCTAATCTCTTACTCGCACAGTATTATTATTTCAATTATCTTAATCACCCTACGTATATGATGCAATCTCAACCTTGTAATTATTCCTCTACCATTCTAATACAAATCAAGACCTAAGCTATCTATTCTTCATAAATAATAAGAGTTCTGAACTCATAACTACTACCTCTATTGTAATCAATCTACCATTTATGTTCAATTGTTACTTTGCTAACTATGCTTGACTTAGAAGGTTTATCAATTCATATGCAATATAGTTACATTAAGACGATTGAGATTTATCTCTCTCTACCTATACTAGTTGTTTATGGAGGGACCTAACCCGCTATGGCGGGGATTCCTCCTGCCAATATGTTGGACTTTCTTTTTCAAGCCTTTATTAGCATACATAACCATAGTATTAAACATAATCTAACTCTAAGTAATTAATTCCTTTCTTACCAAATTTCTTAACTACTCTCCACTTGGTCATACATAGTTTTATATTGGATCATACATAGTTTTATACCTGATTCTGTGGAATATAACCAACAACCATAAATAATTAAATAGAGAATACATAATCACATACTAATATAGAATCACTTGGACTTTTAGTCCTTTCATATTAATTGTTACACAAGATAAGCATACTTAGTTATAGTTATAATAATTCATCTATCATTGCACCTGTAACCACAATTAAGAAATAATTCTTATATCAACAATTGACCTCTTATCGAATCCACCTCCGAACTACTAGTGTGTCAAAATATGGTACCCAATCCAATAGTTAGTATATTGGAATATGACATCTGATCTAATAATGAGTCAGAACATGACACCTAATTTAATATGTGTCAAAGTGTGACATCTGATTTAATAATTTATCGAAACATGACAACGGTCCAATAATGTGTTCCACAATCATAATCAGTACAACAACAATGAATATTTTACAAACTTGCACAATTAAGTAAAAGGTTCATCGCATGCAATTGATTATGGATAGCTACTTAGTAGGTTCATTTCACTATCACATTCGTGCAGGTAATACTAACAATATGGTTAATAAGTATATATAACAGAAATGAGAATTTAATCCGCCATCTATAATGCAACTATCATACTAAAGCTACAAATAAATCAATAGGTTCATTGTATGATATTACCAACGCGAACATAATTCATATTTTCCTTTTTATTGAGAATGGATTACCCAAATAATTCACTTAGCATAGTCAATATGAACACATCCACATTTATATGTATCTATGTATCAATAATCAATTGCTTAACTCTCTTGATTAGCACAAATTTCAGATTTTACAATAACTCAATAATTTATTTACACTTAAACTTTAGAAGAATCATTAATCATTTCAAGAAAAAGTATTATAGACAATCAAGAACTAGACTATCATTGCTAGTAATAGACTAGTCATATTCCATATAATAAATTCCTATCCAATAGTAATACAAAATTGTTAGCCATCCAAACTTCATGCCCAAAGATCTATGCATGATCTATCCTGATAATGCTTCGAAGTACTCCAAAATAATTAAGGAATATAGTGGTTGTTGTCAATATAATAACCTAACAAATAAGTTAAGGTCGATTTCACAAGGAATAAGTGATAAAGACTTCTATTGAGAAGCGGTAAGAAAAAAAATAAAGGGGAACCTATTTAAAATTCCAATGTTGAGTAGTAAATTTAAGATCTAAAATCTAACTAACAATATATGATAGTAAACAAATTGAGGAATAGATTCTTCTAAGGATATTAATGTATAGCTAAATTTATAGGCTTTAATTAGGTTAATATTCCTTAAAATTGATTTAAGTCGTATGGGTAGGTTGCATGAGACTAAAATTTGATGTGTAACTCTCGAAAACACACCAACTTTCAAACCTCACTCTCTCAAGCACAAGTTTGGAGTCAAAATTTGAAACATCCAATACCTTAGCTTAATTACTAGCACTCGAAAACAATTATATGAACATATATTAGTAGCTATTCAACATATCCATCCACTCATTACAACTCTCTCAAGCATGCAAAGAGATCTAAGCTAGAACTAAGATTACAACCTTAATCCTTAAATTAAATATGACGAATTCAAGAAACCCATAACAACTTAACATAAATCAAGCAAACATTAAACACCCATAAAGATAATCTAACAATCTAGCTATTACATCCTCCTGGAAGATTGGGTTTTAGTCAAGCATAGGAATAAAAACTAAAAATATGCCAAATTCTTGTTCATCAATTTTGGTAGAACGTAATTCTCAAAAGATTGATGTTAAAAACCCTTAATTTGAGTATATGCACTCTAAAAATTGTCCTCCGATTGTAATATGAAAGTTGTATCACCTAAAACTCGCTGGAAATCCTCAGGCTTTTTAAAACTTGATTATTTATACTCAGGCAAAAACTTTTATTCGGTGATCTTAATCAATATTGCCGACTATATTGGTAAGTTGTCATTGCTCCTTGTTATCACTACTTTATCATAGATTCCAACAAAAACTTTCTAGACCATTAGATGAGATAGATTATGCTCACCAAATGAATTGGCGAGTCCACCTTGGTGTATTGAGATCGCATTCCTAGAATTATTTATCTTCAATTCCTGGATGAATTGACAAGCTAATTCAAGCTCGCCAAATATCTTCAATAACGCTCCTTTGATAATTATATCTCCTATAGTGTTGGCCTCAACCATTATGTTCTACGAAGGAATTGGCGATGGGCTATTCACTTTACAAGTATAGTCGGCAACTCGCCAAAAATCTATCTTCTCTTGCCAATATTCCTTACTCATTGATTCTTTTTTAGGAGTATTTGTTGGGGTCTTATCACAATTTGAACCTAGGGCCTATACATAACATGGCGAATGGGGAACCCGAAGGGACCCCAACAAGCCTTTTAGCATATCATTACACATCCTTAATTGCGGAAGCAATTATACAACAACAATAGATAGAAAAAGGGGAAATATATTGCTAAGGGACATCTTTGATACCATAGAAACATAACAAGACAATAGTATACCATTAATATGTCATAAGATTCCAACAACACCTCTAATGCATATATAGGAGCAGAGGCTAAGACAATCTCCGGACTCACCCTCATATCCATAAGTTTTCAGCATAAGAAGAGTCAATACATAGCACAAATCAAGAGAAGTATTTCCTCAGAGTTGAGGACTCATCAACTTGTTTTGAGAGAAATTGTACTAGCCACGTGGAGTAAGAAGATGATCAAGTGGGGCTCCGGTTCCTACATGGTAACACATGTAGGCATAGAGTATGCGTTAGTACATTTGAATGTACTAAGTATGTAGGATGCAATGCAACAAGAGATAGGCA
>JAOTQJ010109841.1:0-11127 GCA_025642045.1 Solanum sejunctum | reverse complement strand
TGCAACATAAGGGCTCCTAGTTAGCCCATTGACCAATTAGGCCCCAAACTTTTCTATTTTAATCCAATTAAGGACTTCCGACTTCAACTAAATTTTTACCCATAAAATTCACATGATTCCATACTCACACACCATAAGTTAGTAAAATTTAAAAATATATCTCAATCACAACAACTTTTCCGAATGAGCAATTGACCTCCATTTAGTTAATTACGGGGTCTAACAATTTTAGTCAATTAATTATCTAATTTTTAACTATTCAACTCTACATTATTACTTTATGTATTAAAAAATATTAGTATATCTATATTATAATCAAATGAATTGATTTTTTTCATCTTTGTTCTATCACAATAAACTAAACTATTGTATCAAACTAATAATATTTATTTAATTTTTATTAAAAGTATGTAGTATTAAAAATTTAAAAGAAAAATATTCAGTAAAATTATGTTGCAAACTGCTCCTTTTATATTTAGGAATCTTCTAGTACATTAAACTTTATAAAGTTAATTATTTAAATGCTAATTATTCAACTCTAGTTATTATTTTATATATTCAAACATTATTAATATATCTTTATTATAAGTAATTGAATTGATTTTTATCATCTTTGTTGTTTCATAATAGAATAAACTATTTCACCAAACTAATAGTATTTAGTTAATTTTGTTTATATGAATAATGTACTTATTCAATGATAAGTACTATTTATATATAATTTTTAAATCAACATGGCACATACGTGCAAAGCACGTACATTAAACTAGTGTATTTATAAATTGTTTATTTGGATTCTTATTACTTTTTGAACGTAACAATGTGGGTTATTTTACTACATGACTTAGCAACATAAGTATGAAAATCTGTATCTATATGTTATAATTTAATTGTGGTCTTTAAAATAATAATGTAACACATTTCTTATGCGGCTAAAATTTTTTATTACCTTCCCCCCTTATTTTTTTTCCATTTATTTGTTTATATTTAAAAAATAGGAACATTGTATAATAACTAATGTATTTAATATTTGATAAATTTATACATTTACTTTATTAACAACTTATATTTCCTTATATTCTTTAATTGTCACGTCCTGGGAGGGTACCCTAGACGTAACTGACATTTAGAGAATATTGCTAGTCCCCAAGAGAACCACTTGGTTTCATTGCATTCATTCATTCATTCATATAATCTACTAATCAGCGGAAGACATAAGGGAATAAATAGGCACATCATCATCTAGTCTTAAAATAATAGTATAATAAAAGGCTAGCAGGAAGAACTAGCTCACAATCTTACATCAACATTCGATTCTAATCTATGAAGCCTCTATCACTACTAGGAGATGCCAATGATAGACCAATGACTACCTCAATCAAAATAAAACTAAGCAAATCTAACTCTAAAACAATATGAAAATAAAGTAATGAATCTTCCGAAGTAGGAAAGGCTCAATAATTAGCTGAATGTCCTAAATCCTCAACGATGCGCCTATTGATGATCTCCAAATCTTGTATCTACATCATAAAATGATGCAGTTCTAACGGGGGACATAAGTACGTGAAATGTAATGGTATATAAAATAGTTAAGTGAAATCGAAATAGGTAGAATAATATGAAACAACATCAACTCAGAAAGATAACCAATCAAACTGTCAAATGTCTATCTAAAGTAAGAATAAAGAGTAGACAATGACTCATCAACATCAATCACATCATATCTTCACCTCAACATCAGAGTACTATCAAGATAGAACTTATCTGCGCGTTTCTCTAACCAACAACCATCACCTATGAGCCGGTGATGATACAACGAAGCGATATTGTTGCCACATCCATCCAGTAACTTACCGGGGTAAAGGAGGTGCCTATCAGTGAATTCATAAATCTATCAAATCCTATTTTAGAACTGAAGAAACATACGTTTTTCACAGTCCAATCTCCTCCGACCCTGGCCACGTAGTCAATGAGTTCGAGTGGGACTCACTCTTACTCATATCAGTGCTCAATACTCCTCCTATGACTCAATTCTCATAAAATAATCCATCCAATTAAATTATCTTAATCAAATCATCCCAATCAATAGCTCAAGACTTAGAATAATTATCAGGGAATAATCAAATAGACAAATCATTAAACTTCATTTACGGAGACTCAACGGAATATCAAGTTCAATCAATCTATCATCATTCTCACATTAACAATTACAATCTCTATCAACAACCTCAATGAAGGCTCTAGACTCAATCCCTATCTTCTTTCATGTATTTTTTTAAAAGTTAACATATAGGGTTTATCCAATATCTCATGAAAAGTATTCAAAACAAGAAAACAAGTTTTACGATGATCATCAATGTATGAATATACATGTAACTTATATAGTTTTCAAGAATTTAATCAAGGTAATACTTCAAGAATCATGTATAGGGACTCATGGACTCTCAACTAATCTAATAACCATCTATGGGGCACATGGGAGAACAGTCTCATGTTTTTAGTTTAGCCTTATGTAACCGAAAAATTGATATTTTGATCGAAATTTGAGCAATACTAGCTTTCTTGGATAAAATTCTCGATCTTGGTAGTTCCTTTAGAGAGGAAGAACTTGGAAAGACATTATTTAAAGGGCTTTTCCTTGATTCTTGAACTCGTGACTTAGAATTTTTAGAGTTCTTGATTAAGAACCCTACATTCTTGAAAAAGAAAAATAAAAAAAATTCTTTCTTGGGATTCTTGAATTCATCTTCTTGAAACCCTTAAGGATGAATCTTGCTAATCCTAACTTGATGACTTTCTTGATGATTCTTGAACGTTTATGTTTAGGAGTGAAGGGAGAGGGTTTTTGATTATGAAAGCTGATGTATTATGTGTTTTGGGACCTTAAATAGACCCCCAAAGATTTTAGGATAAAAGTACTCTCAAAATAACAAAAATAAAATATCATTGCTTATCCAGTAAGGGTCTGCGTTCGGTCCACGACGCTCTCTGAGCATGGACCTTACGATAACTCTATAGTCCTTAACTAAAATGGTCATCACTTTCTACTCCAAACTCTGATTACGACGAAATTGGATATGTTGGAAAGCTAATTAAAAAATCTTTAATTTGATATATTATGGGTCACCTAACTCATTATACTTTAAGAGATATGGTTGTTTGAAATTTACCCTTCTATCTACTCATACGAAATCTTAGTTGGTAGAAATTCTTTGGACTTAGCTTGGTGTAAAGAATCCCTTATATTTATTTATTGAACTTACGAGGGGTTGAAAATTAACCAGAATGTCCCTCAAAGAAAAATAAATTTTTTTAAAAAATACAAGTCATGTCAGCGTCGCGCCTTGGGCACGCATAACCACTATTTTTCATTTTGAATTGAAAAAATTATTTTTCGATCAGGTGACTCTAAAATTCGAACAAGACTATTTTCCCACTCAATGTTTTGTGCTGATCATAAATCTAGTCTCAAATTTTTCACTGGAGCTTGGGAAGATGTGTTATGCGCACAATTCCATTCTAGAGGTATTTAAAAAATTTTACGGGGTGTTACATGAATCTTATTCATAATTCTTATTTCTTTCATTTTCATAAGTTTTAATAATATTTATTTAATGTAGAAAAGAATATAGTTAGCAAATGTAACAATAAAGACATAACATAGAAGTTCAAATAATAGTTTTTAAGAAATTAATAGAGGATCAAATACTCCTATAAAAGATAAAGAAAATAAAAAAATAAGTTTTCAACTTAATACAGTAGATTGTTATTCAAAATATGAACTCTTATTCCATTTGCTTCAGCACTTACACATTCTAAATTTTTTGTTCTACTATGTACATATGAAAGGTTAGTATTTTAAAAAAAAATGTAACAAATTTCTATTTAGCATATTGAAAAAAATATATGTACGTTAAGTGCATGAGTTTGATGTTTTTATAATTAACAAACTAAGTCGAGTACTAGATAGACTATCGGATTGCTAAGCTGAGTTAAATATGGGATACACTTGGTTTAAAAGTTGTTCTAGTTGGTGATATGTACATCTCAGTTGTACTGAAGGATCAGCGGTCCATGCACTGCATCGAATGCAGTATAAAAGGAGCTTGTACAAGGAATAAACTCAAGTTCTTGGAAGATTTCACAATTGAATATTCTCGTTCCAAAAAGTTCTCTCTTGGCTCCTTGTGTAAGAAGATACAACTACTGTATACGAGGGACCTGCTAGAAGACTTATGTAGTTTCTTTGTTTATGTGTTTGGTTTGCAAACTATAAGAACACTCCTAGTATATAAAGGAACGCGGTTATTATTGTTTATTGTTTTGAGAGTTGTATACCTTATAGGCTGTGTATAGTCTTAAGGTTGTGTTATAGTGTAGTCTAATTTCATCAAAGTGGTGAGAGTGTAGACTAAGTGGTGGTGTTACTGCTCATTGCTTGTAACTAGGTTGCAAGTAGGAATGGTGAGAAAGTGAGAGAAATAAGCTGTGTATATTGTATTTCTTTACTTTGCTCATTCATTAGTGAATTTAGGTTTTGGAAAATCTTTACGTGACAGGTCATGGTTATTTCTCCGTTGATCAAGGAGTTTTTCCATATCAAATCCTTGCATATTTGTTTCTTGCTGTTTACTTTCTTCTAGTTTCTGCTTATAGTGTTCCGAAGGACCAGATCCCTTATTAGGTAGACGTATATTAACTCAGCAAGTGATATCAGAGTAGGGATCTCTATAAGGTTCACACCTAGAGATTTTCTAGTGAATATGGATGCTCCACTTAGCTTAGAAGAGGAACAATCATCTACAAGGCCACCAATATTTAATGGCAAGTTTTATGAGTGGTAGAAAGGTCGTATGCACAACTTTCTCACGGCAGAAGATAGTGAACTATGGGACATCATTCTTGATGGACCATGTATTCGTCTGACTGAAGTGAAGGAAGTAGAAACAACTAAGCAGGTTTTTAAGACCCAGCAACAATACTTAGAGGCTGATAGAAAGAAGATTAAGAAAAATATAAGGCAAAAAAACATATCATGTGTGGGATCGGAGCTGAGAAGTATAACAAAATTTCAGCTTGTGAATCAGCTAAAAAGATTTAGGACTGTCTGAGGAATGCTCATGAAGGTACTTAACAGGTAAAGGAATCTAAAGTGGACATGCTGACTTCTCAGTATGAAGACTTTATTATGATGGAAGGTGAATCTGTACACGGCATGGAGACCAGGTTCTCAGCTATAACAAATGAGCTGAAATGCTTGTGAGAACAAATTAGTCAAAGCAAACAAGTGAGAATGATTTTCAGCGTGCTTCCCAAGTCTTGGGAAAGCAAAGTTGATGCTATCACAGAGTTAAAGAATCTGAAAACTTTGACCATGGATGTGCTCATTGGCATACTTCAAACTCATAAACTGATAAGAAACATGATATAACTAAGAGAGAATGAAAGAAGTATAAGACTTTGGCACTGAAAATTTTTCACAATGAGGATGAAGTTGATGGTGTAGATATGACATATCTCACTAAAAGATTCAAGAAGATTATCAGAAAAAATCCTAATTTTACAAGGAAAGGTAATGTAGAAGGTCACAAGGTAATGCTGAGTTATGTTTTGGATGTCAAAATCTAGGAAACTCTGTCAAAAGGTGTCCCTTTGAAAGGTTGAGGGTGTCAAAGTTTATGAAAGATAGAAGGAAGAACTAGGTTCCAAAAAAATTCAAGAAGAAGGTTGCAGCTGATCAGATTGTGATGAAGGCTTTGGGGTGTGAGGTAACTCCTCTAGTGATTCTGATAATGAGGAACAGCTTGAGGACTCATCCAACCTCTTTGACATCTTGTTTGCTTTCATGGCTCAATCAGATGATGAGGAAAAATAGGAGGAATAGGTAACACTGGTAGACTTAAAAGAGAACTTTGATCTTTACTCTACCAAAAAGTTGAAAGAAGCTTGCAATATGTTCTTATTGACTCCATTTGTGAATTAACTACTGAAAAAGACCTGTTAAAGTTGAATCTAGCCTTAGAAAAATATGTTGTGATAGATACTGACCGCTAAATGTTAAGGAGGACCTGAATAAGTCCATGAAGTGGACTGCATCTTCACAACTGTTGGGTGACATGTCCAGTAGCTGGGGTCATGAAAAGTGAGGTATAGGATTTGTCAACAAGATTGATCTCCCATATAATCCCTAGAACAAATATGTCTCTATTGTTGATAATTTATTGTGTTTGCATTTTGGTAGAAATGGTCATCTAAAGGGCAGCTGTGAAGTTCTCAAGTGAACTCTGAAAAGGCAGCAATCTGATTACTCAAGAAATAAAATGGTGAATGAAGGACCCGGTCCTAAGTCAAAATTGAGCAGCATACCTTTGCCTAGTTGGACCAAAAAATTATGTTTAGGCCTCTATCTCATTATTGGGAACTTAGATTAAAGTGAGTTGCCAACACTAACAAGTGATCACATGCAGGTACAGTTTGAAGGAAGCAATCAATGCTAGTTTATGGACAATTTTTATGTTCAAAGCAGTATTCATATGGGAAATTATGATTAAAGAGTTCTTTATCAACCACTATCTACTTCAGAGATTCCTATGAAAATCTTTTTCAAATACAAAAATTCAATATCTTCTACCAAATTAATGAATTAGACAGGATTTCTTTTTCTAGAATAAGAAGTGGTGGGTTAATTTTTATAAATTTAAATCGTAAATGTAAAATACTTATACAAATAAAAATGCGGGAGAGGTAAAAAAGATGCAGGCCGTTTGTTTGCTTGGCTAGTCAAGCATGGGCTAATTCATAGATCTTCGGGCTTTGATTACTAAGGAATAGAGATTTTACAAATAAAGCCCGAGGATTGGCATTGATGCTCAAAGCACATGACTGGAAGGACTAAAAACTTCCTCCCTTTAAAAGAAATTAAAGGTGGCAATGTATCATTTGGTGATGGTAAGAAGGGGTACATCATGGGCATAGGAAATATTAGTAAGTGCTTTGAGAAAACTATTGAAGATATGTACAATGTTGAAGGATTGAAGTACAATCTTCTTAGTGTTTCTCAAATCTGTGACAAAGGCAATGAGATTAAGTTCTTATCAGATAAGTTCACTATTACAAACGTGTCTACTGATAAAGTGATCCTCATAGCAAAAAGATGCAGAAATATGTATGTAGTAGATCTTAGAACAACAAAGGAAGGCAATTTCATAAGTCTCAAGGTCCAAGATGACTCAAATGACTTGTGGCATAGAAGACTTGGTCATGTCAGCCCTTCTCTGCTGAATAAGATGGCTTCCAAGGACCTGGTTAGTGGTCTGTCGATTATGAATTTCAGTAATTCCAAAGTGTGTTGTATGTGCTAAAGTAAAGCAGTCAAAAAGCTCCTTCAAATCTAAAAATGAGGTAAGTACCACTAGACCTATTGAGCTTATTCATGTTGATCTTTGTGGTCATGTGAAGGTACAAAGTCATGGTGGGAAGAGATATATTATGGTAGTGGCAGATGACTACTCAAGATATACTTGGGTAAGGTTCCTGAGATCAAAGGATGAAGCTGCTGAGTTGTTGATCAACCTCATCAAATAAGTTTAGAATCAATTTGGAATCAAAGTTGTAGGGATCAAGTTTGATCATGGTACTGAGTTTGAAAATTAAAAACTGAATGGTTTTTGTGCAAATCAAGGAATCCATAACAATTTTTCATCTCCTAGAACACCCCAGCAAAATGGAGTTATGATGTGGAAAAATAGAACACCGATGGAAATTAGAAGGACCATGCTGATTGAGTCTGGATTAGCCAAGAAATTTTGGGCTAAAGCTGTCAACATTGCATGTTATGTAACAAACAGGTGTCTGATCAGGTCTATTAAGAACAAGACTCCCTATGAAATATGTTTGGCAGAAAACCCAGAATTAGTCACCTGAGGGCCTATGGATGCAAATGTTTTGTTCTCTTAAATAAGAAGGAGGATGTTAAAAAATTTAATTCAAAAAGTGATGAGGGTGTTTTTTTTTATACTCTACAAATAACAAGGCTTATAGAATATTTAACAAAGGAACTCTTTGTATCAAATAAAGTATGCATGTCATCCTTGATGAGTCTGGTGATATGAAAAATCTCAGTGATTTAGAGGACTTAGACCTGGATGAGCCTCTCGAACTTCAAAAGGACAACCTGATAAATGATCCTTCAATAGGTACTACTGTACAAAATAAAGATAGAACAAATGAAGGTGATGTTAATGGAGAATCTTCAGAAGGACTTGGTACTTTTTCAAGAGACACAGAGGTAGATAGTGTTGATCATGATAAAATGCCTGACACTGTGCAACAAAAATAAGGAAATGTCCTTGATGCCTTAAGGAATCAGGATTAATCTACAACAAGAACCTCCAGGTTGAAATATCAATCATCTCATCCTATCGACAATCTAGTTACTCCTTTGGACTCTAAAATCCAAACCAGTTAAAGACTAGAAACCTGATGTCCTGAAGTGCCTTTTTGTCCTCCATTCTTGACTGGGTAAACTCCATGTAGGAAGAATTACTACAGTTTGAGAGAAGCAAAGTGTAGCATCTGATTCCTAAACCTTCAGATAGAACTATAAATAGGGATCAGATGGGTGTTCAAGAACAAGTTAGATGAAAATGGTAAAATCACAAGGAACAATTCCAAATTAATGGTACATGGTTTCAATCGGGAAGAAGGGGTTGATTATGATGAGACTTATGCTCTAGTGGCTAGAATGAAAGCTATTAGAATATTGATTGCTTTTGCCAATTACATGGATTTTAAGTTGTTCCAAATGGATATAAAGAGTGCATTCCTTAATGGTTACTTTAAAGAAGAAGTCTTTATGAAGCAACTTCCTAGGTTTGAAAATGTTGGATTTCTAGATCATGTCATGAAATTAGACAAGGCACTGTGTAGGTTGAAACAGGCTCTAAGGGCCTGGTATGAGGCCTGGTATGGAAGGTTGTCTAGATTTCTTCTCAGTCATGGATACAAAAGAGGTAAAATTGACAACACTTTGCTTCTAAATACTAGAGGAAAGAATCTACTGATTGTGCAAGTATATGTTGATGACATCATCTTTGGTGCTACCATAAACTCTCTATGTCAAGAGTCTGAGGACCTGATGTGTAGTGAGTTTGAAATGAGTATGATGAGTGAGCTTAGCTTCTTTCTTGGGATGCATATTAAACAACCCCCTAGTGGTACATTTATTAGTCAAGAAAATAATATTAGATACCTACTTAAGAAGTATCAGCTAATGGATGCAGAGCTTATTGATACTCTAATAGGGATAAGTTCTAAGCTAGATATTGATGAATCTAGTACTATGGTGAATGCCATTATGTATAGAGGGATCATTGGTTCATTATTGTACTTGACTTCTAGCAAACTTGATATAGTTTTTAGTGTTAGCATGTATGCTAGGTTCTAATCTTGTCCAAAAGAATCGCACTTAAAGTCTGCAAAGAGGATATTTTGATATGTCAAAGGTTCTAAATGCTTGGACTTGTACTACCCTGTTGGGGATTGTTTTGATATTGAGGGATATGTTAATGCTGAATTTGTAGGGTACCTAGTTGACTATAAAAGCACATTTGGTATGGCTCATTTTTCAAATTCTTAACTGATTTCCCGAGGGGCCAAAAAACAAAATTTAATTGCATTATCCACTGCTGAGGCTGAATGTGTAGCTGCTTCAGCTTGTTGTTCACGATTATTATGGATTAAACAACAACTGAAAGATTTTGGAGTACTGACAGACATAATTCCCTTGATATATTACAATACCAATGCTTTGAACATGCTAAGAATCCTGTTCATCACAAAAGAACAAAGCACATTGATATGTGACATCATTTTCTTAGGGGCTAGGTTGAAAAGTGGAATATATGCATTAAGTTTTGCACTACCAAAGATCAAATGGATGATATCTCAAGTATATGCTCATCCGGGACCTAACTCCCTTACATGTTGGTTTTCTTTTCATAACTTTTTATAATATTAATATGGGTGCTCAGGACTTACCATATTAGTTCAGCTTTTCTGAACCAACATCATTTCGTCCCTAGAACCGAACTGATATAACCAATCAGGGACAACATGCTTCCTTTCCACACTTTTAAATGGACTTCCATTCGCCATTTTGTTCTCATCAGTTTCCTAGAAATCGAATCAACTTCTTCTTTTTCTTTTTCATCTTCTTACCTGTGTTCTTGTTGTCTTGTGAAAAACTTCAAACATATCTAGAATTCCCCTCATAACTAGGCACCGAAAATGAGTCTATTCCTTCCCCAAGCATCAACACACCCCTATCTTCTCCTCTTTATACTTTGACAAAGCCTGAAGAATTGCACCCATTGACCCAAAACCTTTCACCCTCTTCACCGACTCTTCTACTTCCTTCTGAGTCTACATCTGAGAGATTAGAATCACCTAGTGCAGCACCTAATGTAACCCAGATAGAATTACCACAAAGTGTTGTTGAAGAATAAGGTGACTCCTCCTCACTTGGACTTACCTCTGCTTCTTTATCTGAAAAGCACTTTGAGGGGGAGTTGGTCGTGGACAAAGGCGTGGAGTCAAATATACTTGTAGAAGAGCCTGAATGGATTGCTAAAGGATTGCTATAACTTAAGGAGAATGAACAAAATATCAGAGATGAGCTTGCTTTTCCTGATCTTAGCCCGGAACTAGGCATACCAGTATTTGATCAAACCCTAGTCTGTGAGATCAGGCCTGTGAATATCTCTAAAAATGCTGAAGAAAACTTGGAGAATGATGAGGATACTTGTCTATTGATTTGGAAAATGAAGAAACCTATTGTCCCTCCTGCTCCTATTCCTACAAAGGATCAGGTTGGGACAACAAAGGAAAAAGAAAACATGACTAAAGAAACACTAGAGTGGCCAGGAGTTATACTACCCATAGAACAAAGAAAAGTTGCTAAGTGATGCAATGGTTGCCAGTAAGGCCAAGTCCACAAAGAAGAATAAGTTGAGACATACTGCTGTGATGGAAAAAGATATACCAAAGTACCAGGTGGTCGATGTAGATGAGGAGAAGGAGATTAGTTGGACTGAGTCACACAAGAACCTAGTTGGTCTCAAAATACAC
>JAOTQJ010109821.1:0-11129 GCA_025642045.1 Solanum sejunctum | reverse complement strand
TGAGATACCTATTAGACATGTTAGAGTAGGAAGATCCACATTGTTTAGCACATATATGTTCTGTAAATATTCACCAACAATGGTAATGTTTTTCAATAAATTTTAGATGGTGCATTTCACAGCGTTGAAGTTTACATCACTGGTTTCACCAAGTGCCATGAACCAGATGTTAGCAGTTTCAGTGGGATCGTCCTCGGATCCTTCTTTATCACTCCATGCGCCTAGTGATTTTGAGTTTTTGCCCCTACGTGCATTTTTCTTTATCAACTCTGGGTAGTTTTGACGAATGTGTCCAGGTCTTCCACAGTGGTAGCATTGATTGTCATTTCTTTTATTTTGCCTTGGTTCTTATGATGTACTGTCAAAATACAGCATACTTAATGCCTAAAACAAGGGATTTTGTAAATTCTTAATGTGACTTTTTATGGGTTTTATGTTTTTTTATGTTATTCTTGCAGAAAAGTTAGGTTGGCATGATTTTGAAGAAAAGTTGTAGATTTTGCTGAAGCTTAGGACATACGAGCACACCTATGAGTCATAGCCCAAGCTACGAGTCGTAAGGTGTATCGTAGCAAGAATCAAAGACCAAAAATTTAGAAATCTTCTAAGTAGAAGTCAACACTATGAGGCTATCCTATGAGTCGTAAGTTGCACTACGACTCATATAGGTGGACTCGTAGCAAGAATCAGAGAGCCAAAATATTGAATCAAAAACTAAAGGCCAAGACTACCACAAGAACATATGAGTCATAGCTCAAACAACTACTCATACCTATGGGTCGTACAATTTAGTCCAAGATGCCAAGAATCTCATACAAAACCCCAACTGCGACTCGTAGGTCATCCTACGAGTCATACCTGCGAGACTTATAAGTTGCCAGTTTTCTTTTCTGTGTAAATTTTATGGTTATTTTGTAAATACTATATACAGTTTAAGTTAGGTTTTTTGAAAGAAAGTTTAACTTAAAGACATTTTATCATCATATTTTGAATCTTTTCTTAGTTTTTTTAGTTAGTTTATCATTTTCTCGTGGAAAACCAATTTTGGGGATAGCAAATCTTGCTTTTTGTTCATTATTGATCAATCAAGCTTTTGAGTTTGCAACTTGTGGTACCTATATTATTCACTTCTTATGGTAAAACTCTCATTTATGTCTTGTATTAGTATGTTTGCTTGTTTTGCCTTAGCCATGAGTAGATAAGCACCCACAACTTAGGGTTGTGAAAATCATGGGTAGTTGATTTGAAATAACCTAGGTTTATTGTGTTTCTACTATTGGGGTTTGAATGTCTTGTCTATTTCTCTTCATTATGATTTTTGTTTAGTTGTGGCCAGCACCAAACCCCACCTACTATCACTAGCCTGACCAAGGTGGTGACGAATAGAAAAAGGAAAGTAGATGACAAGATTCGATTAATTTGTTCTCGTCTAATCAACCAAACTTGACCAAGGGGAGATTGACTGGGACAATTAGTAATGGTTAGTTGGCATGGTAGCCGACCAAGCATCATGGTGACATTAGATCTTCATCTTTATAAGAGGGCTAGAAGAACCTAAGTTACCATCTTGCATGAGAAATTTCAATTGTAGTTATGTTGCTTAGGGAAATCGAGTTAACTAACCATGGTAAACACAATTTCCAAGATGTCCCTAAAATTAAGTGTTTCCTCACATATTAGTCTAGTGTTTATTCTAATTTGTTTTTGAATCACAACCCCCTCTCCCCCTCCCCCCCATTTAGAGATTTTAGTTATTTATGCTTAAAATGATTAGCAGTGAACTCTTGTAGTCAAACCCATATTTCCTGTGGATTCAACACTAAAATTTGGTTAGGTTAATTGTTGATAGCGACCGCTTTTTTATTGGAGCGTGAACATCAAACATCATCAGAAATTATGGCATTGTTGCCAGGGAATATGGCTAGGTTTTGACTTGAATTCACTATTAGTTAATTCTAGGGTTGATTTCTAGAATCTCTTGTGTTTTACTTTTGTTTTTGTGTTTTGTTGTTTGATTTTATTTGCATGGTGTACTAGGTTGTATGACCAACACCAGGAGCCAAGGCAATTCCTTAGTTCCACTTAATTTGGAGATCTATCGACTACTAAGAAGAATGGCTTATATGAATGAGAACATCGAGGTTGAGGAGTATATGACTACAAATGAGGACATGGGAAGAGAGGAGAATCCACAACAAAGGGGTGACAGGCCACAACTTAGGGACTTCAATGAAAATGCTTATAGATGGAATCAGTTTAGATTGAACCCTATGTCCATAGACGTTACCTATGCCATAGTACTACCTCCTTTACCGACAGATACTAAGTTCACTGTATTGAGTGAATTGCTCCAAATGCTCCAAAATTATGGACTCTTCATAGGGCTACCTTAGGAGGAGCCCCACCATCATCTCCAAAACGTGGTCTTTGTTTTGCAAGAATTTCATGGGGACACAAAATCATTATCTTAATGTTATGGGTTTGAGATTATTTCCACTATCATTGAATGGAAATGCAGCTGTATAGTAATCTGAGCTCCCTCTGGGCACTAATACAAGTTAACTGAGCTTCAGAGAGCATTCCTTGAATGATATTTTCCAAGATCAAAGAAGTTGAAGCTCAAGGACCAAATCAACAACTTTAGGTAATTGCTAGGTGATTCTATTAGCAAAACAAGGGAGGGTTCACTAAATGTGTGAGGATGGTTCCCAATTAGAAGATTGTTGATGATGCCTTGGTTGAAATTTCCTATTGGGTGCTTGACGAGAATAGTCAAGCTTGCACTGACACAATCATGGGAAGCATGTTCCTTGAAAAACCTTTTGCATTGATAGCCATATGAATGGGGCAAATGGTCAAAACAAATAAAGCATATGGTCAATGAGAGTGAGGTGTGACAAAACCTTCTTATGCGGTCAATATCAACAATGAGAAAACAAAGGTGATCGAAGAGATCATGGAATAACTTGCTCAACTTCGTACAAGTATGGACTTGGTTTTAAAGCAAAACTAAGCAAGTGTCAAAGCAGTCACTCACCAACCTCTGAAATCTCCTACCTATAATGATTCATTCTTTGATAAGGATGCATGTTTTGTAAGCAACCAAGTGGCGGGTTTTCTGAACAACCCCCAAGGATCCAATTTGGACTATTGGAAGTAAGGGTCCGAGAATCAAGGTCGGAACTTCAACCGTGATGGTATGTATTAAGACAACCAGGGCGGATACTATGAGAGAGATCAAGTGCCATATGCCCAATAGGAAGAAAAAAGGGCTACAAGAATAATCCTTATGTGCCACCTCACAACTATGATGCCGGGTCAAGCAACTCCAGGATCAAACAAATGTTCAAAAAGATGTTGAAGAGGGCCGACCACCAAGATGAGACTTTAAAGGTAATGAAAGCGAATATTTCAAGTATTAACCAAAAATTCAAGTCTCACTCAGTGGCAATTAAGCAACTCGAACAATAATTTAGGCAAGTGTCTTCATAATTGAACCAATGCCAAAAGGGCACCCTACTAAGAAATAGAATTCAAAATCCCAAAAATGAAGGGAATTACATAGCGGTCATGACCCAGAGTAGAAATAGTATGCCCATACTTGTGGATGAAGTTGATGAGAAAAGTCTTGGTGGTGAAGTTGTGGTTGGGGAAAAAGATCCGAAGGTTGATGGGAAGCAACAAGAAAAGGCAGGGGAGCATGAGAGATTAAAATCAATTCCCAAACCCCCTCCTCCTTTCCCTCAAAGGCTTAATAAAAAGGAAGAGGAGGGAAAATTCACACACTTCCTCTCGATGTTGAAACAACTCTCCAACAACATTCCCCTTCTAGAGGCCTTAGAAAAAATGTCCGGGTATGCCTAGTATATGAAGGATTTCGATACCAAGAAATGCACTTTGAGCCAAGATTTCTCACAAGAACTCCAACAATACTATGCGATTATGAACAAATTCCTTGTGCAAAAGTAAGAGGATCACGATGCATTTATCATCCCGTGCACCAATGGTGATGTTAAGTTTGCAAGAGCATTGTGTGACTTAAGAGCAAACATCAATCTAATGCATATTGTTGTGTCAAAAAGCTTGGCCTTGGTACTCTTACTCTGATAAGAATGAGGTTTCTTATAGCAGATCAAACCATGAAAAAGTCGGAGGGAATCCTTTTGGATGTGTTTGTTAAAGTTGATAAATTCATCTTTCCTACAAATTTTGGGATCCTTGACTGCGAAGCTAATTTTGAGGTGCCCATCATCTTAGGGAGATTATTTCTGGCCACCGGGAGAGCGATAGTGGATATAGATTTAGGTCAATTGTGGTTTAGGGTTAATGATGCTGAGGTCATGATCGATATTCACCAATCCATGAAACACCCAAATAAGTGCAAGAGTGAGGTATGGACCCTTCTTGGAGGCAAAGTCGAGCCATAACGTTAAACAAGACCCTTCTTGGGAGGCAACTCAAGCATTTTTTATAATTGTTGATTTGCTTTAAGTTTTCTTTTTGATTGTTGAGATTCATAGGTAGAAGGTTTGAGTTTGTTTTTGGTCAAAAGACATTGATGCAGTTCTAATATTTTGTGAATTATTTTGTTTTGAGATATGGTTTGTAGGTGAAAATTGAAGAACTAAAGATCTAATAAATGGCACTTGGGGAAGCCTCTACTATCAGGCCTACGAGTCATAGTCTTCATTACGACTTATTGTCATGGCTCGTAGAAGAAAATAGTGAGTATCAGAATCTGGCACAGACAGTACGAGCCAACCTTACTACTCGTAGGACCTCTTACAAGTTGTAAGTGGGGTTCATAGTGCCCAGGTATGAATTCTTAATTTTTACAATTGCTAGGTCTGCTACTAGACCGGGACCTATGAGTCATAAGATAGCCTATGAGTCGTAGTTGGAGTCTCGTAGCCCCGATAAACAGCTTTTTAAGTCATGACACAATTTACATATATATGGGGTCAAAATAACATTAGACCCCTAAAATCAATTCCAAACTTTAAAATTGGCGATCCCTTACCAAATTCACTCTATGTTTCTCTTTTCTGACAATAATCCCGACTACCCACATCATTTCAGGCAAAGATTTCGGCAAAGTGACCATTTTCTAGGGTTTTGGCATTTTTTTTGTTCTCTTCGCTTTGGTTAACTTCTCCGATCTATTCGTAAGCTTTGTGGTTAAATTTAGCACTCTCTTGTGGTGATCTTATTACTTAGATAAGTGTATACTTGGTTTGACCATGTAGAATCATGCCATGTTATAGTTTTTGTTCTAGACAAGAAACCTAGTACTTGTGTGCTTTGGAGAACTTTGTTATGATTCAAACTTTTGCTTGGAATTCTTGTGTGGGAAGTGTGGAAATTATTGGTTCATGAAATGTGAAGCATAGGTTTTGCCAAACCAGTATTCGCATTGTTGTAGGGATTTGAATTTAGGAGGTGTGGGTATATTTCATATGCTTTAACCTGTTGGAATTGATTGAAATGATATGAATGACAATTGCATCTCTATGGAATATCTTGTTAATATCAAGTAGGAGTTTCAAAAGTATTTGTTAGCAGTGTGCTTAATGTTCTATTAAAGTGAATTTGGTTCTTATAGATGATGGTTGTTCTAAATTTCTGATGTTATTGAGGGATTGCTTATGTACCAAGTATTTTGGATTTCTCTTATGTGCTCAAGTATTTTGAATGATATATTTAGTTTGTACTTGTTGTGGGAAAATGATAGGCACTACTAGTGCGTTCTATTTTAAGCTATAGGGCACTCCTACGACTTCTAGGCTCCCTATGAGTCATAGTGGTCCCTCCTAGCGAGCATCTGTTACCTGTGGTTTCTTCATATTTCCTATCAGAGACTCACATACAGTTTGTAATATTTGCTATGACTAGTATGGGGGTTTTGGAATCTTGACTCAGTTCTTAATAATGTCTTTGTAGTTTGGTATGAGTCCAGACTACAACTTGTGGGCTCATCTACTAGTCATAGCTGCCACTAATATCTGAGGTCAGATTGCATTTTTATAAGTCATACTACAACTACAAGGTTAGTATACAACACGTACGTCACAGTACGAGTCATAACTGCACTCATATCTATAAAACCTACTACTGCATCAGAAGATTTTCTAGTTATGCAATTTGCTAGTTTATGCATCGTAATGCTCACAAGGTTTATTGGTTGGTTTACAGATAAAATAACCCCAAAAGGCAAACGGGCCATTCAAACTCTCCAATGAAGGTTGATGGATGAATCCTGCAAGACTGAGTAATCCGAGGGCTCTATAAATATTCATAGAGTCAGGGTAGACCCTGAATCCAATAGACCCCAGACCCGAGCACTTGCAGCAGAGACGCCGATGGATGTTAGCAGTTCCTCCTAGTCTGAAGAGGATGAACAACATTGTAACAGGGACAGGTAAGATAGCAACCTACTACAAATGACCCCCTCACTCTCAGGGTCCAAATTAAAGTACAAGAGTACCTCCCAGACACAGCAGAAGAGGTTACAGGTGGTGCCAGTCAGGGGTAGAAGAGTTTGTATTCCAAAGGAGGCTATTTGTCAGGTCCAGTTTGGGAACAATTACAGCGTGCCTCAGTCTACCATAGTGTAACGACCCAAAAAGTGTTCCAAAATGTGCCTTGGAAAGCCAAGAATTTTAATTTCTGTATATCTTAAAATTTATTGACTATTTCAAAAATTTGACTTCATATTTATGATCAGGGGCTCAAAATTAGGTGACAGAGGGTCTAACCACGATTTAAGAGTGAAAGATTAGCAATTATAAATTTTTAAGTGATGAATTCCAGTGAGGTTAACGCATTTCCTCTACGATATGCCAACGGCGCGCTTTAGTGTAATTCCTTCTCCGCGTCCTTTTTGCGATACAAAGAGGTATTTTCCCTGGCAGTGTTCCTATGCGGCCCAAAATATTCTAAGTGTTAGGCCCAAATTTCCAAAATATTTTTTATCTATACTAAGCCAAATTTCACACTTATATCATCGTAAACATTTTCCAATACTCCCCACACACTTATCCATATTTTCACTCCAAAATCCAAGACTCAAAACATTGATCCGGGACTAAGGATTTCATTCAGGCTTCAAGTCTCCATCTTCAATCTTCACCAAAACCTTCTTCAAAGCTAAGGTATGTGGTGTTGAACCATTGGGTCTTTTCACCCATGGTGCCTAAGCCTCTTTTTTACTAATATTGCATGATTTAAAGTTGATTTTACATGATGGTCTTCTATATTGAGAAATTTATTGCATAGTGATTTTAGTTCATGAAAGTATGGTTGTTTTAGCATGTTTTGAGCTCTAAAGCTTAGATCTAATGTTGGATTTGATGAGGGGTTTTGATGTGAATGTCTTGGGGGTGTTGTAAGGTGATGATTGATGGTTTTACAATAGATTTTCTTGAATGATTTCATCTCTATTTGCATGATCTTTCACCCCCATTTCACACCCCTAAATGTTCAATAAAATGTCTGGTTAGGGTTTCCTAAGGAATTAAAGGTCCAAAGTATGAGATATGATATGAATGATGTTATGAGGATGAAATGAGCTTATGTTCTTCCTATATGAAGTGTTCCACTAGAGCATATGATAAATCCTATATAAAGTGTTGCGCTAGACCATACTCTATCTGGGGGGACAATAGCCTAGGTAACCATGTTGAGGGTTTATATTCATCAACCATGCAAGAGGTTTATACTTTATCACCGTGTTAATAAGGTGTGATTATCATCAACCATGCAAGGGGTTTATACTTTGTCACCATATTGATAAGGTGTGATTACCATCAACTATGTGAGGGGTTTATACCACATAACCACCAAGGGTTTTATACCTTGAATAGCTCTCTTGGTATCTTCTACACATACGATATCCGATATGAGCATGACCTACTTAAGCATGTTTTACTTATGCATTAAGCATACATGCCATATTGTTATACTATGCCTATTGTTTAATGTATGTATTTTAAGTATAATGTCTTTCTATGGTTGCATTGCATCCCACATACTTAGTACATTCAAACATACTAACGCATACTCTTACCCACATGATATCACCATGTAGTAACCGGTGCTCAAGTTGATCATCCTCCTCTACATGGCTAGATTGGTTCACTCAAAGCTAGTTAGTAAGTGCTCCACTTCGGGGACTTTAGTCTATGTTGCTATTATCTATGTATTGAGACACTTTCTTATTTTCTATTTTGACTATAAGGGTGCACCCTGTTACTTTTTCTTGGCCCCTGCTCTATATATATATATTTAGAGGTGTTCGGTAGACAAGTTATGTATCTATGTTACGAGCTATGATGCCTTGGCCCTTATTGATGTTGTTTTGCAAGCTATCCCTATGTCCCTTTGCCCCTTAGTATCATTTTATGTCTTTTACATGCTTCCGCAATCAATGATGTGTAATGATAAGTTGAGAGGCTTGTTTGGGGTTCCTTTAGGCTCCACATTTGTCATGTCACATCTAGGCCCTAGGCTTGGTTCATGACAAACTTGGTATTAGAGTACTAGGTTGATAGATCTTCAGAGTCCAACATACCGTATCAATTAGAGTCCTACTTATTGTTGTGAAGCGTCCCATGATTATAAAAAGAAGGCTATGTGGTGTTTTAGGAAATGTTTCCTTTCTTCATGTTCTATGTCGTACTATATAGTTGTAGTGAGTTTTTCCCCCCTAACGATTATTGTTTGCTATGCTAGATCATACCAAGCACTAGAGGAAGAAGGGCCCAAACTCCCAAGAAGCAACCTAACAATGGTGATCTCCGAGATGCCCTTACTATGATTGCCCAAGTGGTGGCCAACTAAGTCCAACAAGGGGATGAAGCCCCTTATGCTAATACCCCAAGATTTAGGGTAAGAGACTTTATGAGGATGAATCCTTCGGTTTTCCATGGGTAAAATATGGATGAAGACCTACAAGAGTTCATTGATGAGGTCTATAAAATCTTAAATATCATAGGTGTTGGGCCAACTGAAAAGGCGGAGTTGGCGGTATACCAACTCCAGGGGATACCCTAAATTTGGTGTGAGCAATAGGAGGGTGAGAAGGGTAATGGCTATATGGTTCTTTGGAAGAATTCAAATTGGCCTTCCTTAAGCGGTTTTTATCTCTTGAGCTTAGGAAAAAACAAGTTGGTGGAGTTTATGAACTTGAGGCAAGTTGCTATGAGTATGAAAGAGTATGCCCTCAAAATTAAAAAACTTTCCAAATATGCTTCTCACTTGGTGGCCGATCCTAGATCAAGGATGAATAAATTTATGATGGGGGTCTCTGACTTGGTGAGCGAAGAATACCGGTCCACCTTGCTAATTGGTGACATGGACCTATCTCGCTTGATGATATATGCCGAGCAAACGGAAGAAGAAACTTTGAGAAAAAGAAGGGGCTGTGAGGCGAAGAGAGCTTGTTTTGAGGGTAAATTCCAAAAGGGTGCTAAGTTTTGTCAAGGCCAAGGGCCTTCTCACGCTACTAATAGGGGTTTTGCCAAATACCTCCCTAGGCTTCAAGGTGTGGGTGGAATTGCTCCTAATGATATATGCCCTAAATGTAGAAGGAGCCATAGAGGCCCCTTGAGGGGTTCTAATACATGCTATGAATGTGGAGAACTTGGTCATAAGAAGGTAGATTGTCTAAGAAACCATGGCAAGGCCTGGGGTGATAACGTGGTTCCATTTGGAAGATGTGGTGCTTAAGGTGGTTCCCCAAGGCACAATTGATTTTATGCTCTACATAAAAGGCAAGGGGTTGGTGAGGTCCCCGATGTTGTTACTGGTATGTTGAAAAATTGACTTTGATGTGTATGCTTTGATTGATCTGGCTACCACTCTATCCTTTGTTACTCCTCTTATTGCTAAAAAGCTTCATGTTGTTCCTAAGTTGTTGCATGACTCATATGAAGTGTCTACTCCTATTGGTGCCTCAATTATTGCGAACAAAATTTATAGGATCTATCCTATTTGCATTTTGAATAAGTTGTTGCCTTGTGATCTTGTTAAATTAGACATGGTAGACTTGGATATTATTCTTGGGATGGATTTGTTGCATGCCTACTATGCTTCTATTGATTGTAGCACCTGTAGGGCCAAGTTCCACTTTCCTAATGAACCTGTCCTGGAGTGGGAAAGTCAAGAAATGGTGGTCAAGGGTAGATTCATTTTATGTATTAAAGCCCACAAGTTGATTTCTAGAGGATATTTGTATCATCATGTGAGGGTTAAGGATGCGGAGTCGAAGGTCCCTTCCATTGAGTTAGTCCCCATTGTAAATGAGTTTCTTGACGTCTTCCAAAATGACCTACCCGGTATCCCTCCCGAAAGGGAGATCAACTTTTGCATAGATCTTCTTCTTGATACTTAACCTATCTCCATTCCCCATTACCGTATAGCCCCGGTAGAGTTGAAGGAGTTAAAAGAGCAATTGAAATATTTGTTGGAAAAAAAATTTATTAGACCTAGTCAATCACCTTGGGGTGATCCAGTGTTGTTTGTGAACAAGATGGATAGGTCACTTCAGAATGTGCATTAATTATCGATAACTCAATATTGTAATTATAAAGAATAAATATCATCTTCCAATGATTGATGACTTGTTTGACCAATTGCAAAGGGCTAGCTTTTTTTCTAAGATTGATCTTCGGTCCGGGTATCATCAAGTGAGGGTGAGGGAGTGTGATATTCCCAAGATGGCCTTCTGGATTAGATATGAGCATTATGAATTTGTGGTGATGTCCTTTGGGTTGACAAATGCACCAATCATCTTTATTGATGATATTTTGATCTATTCGCATAGTAGGGAGGAGCATATGGGCCATTTGAGGGTTATGTTACAAAAATTGAGGGAGGAGAGATTGTTTGGTAAATATGACAAGTGTGAATTTTAGTTGAAGAAGGTTACATTGTTGCATCATGTGGTGCTAGGGGATGGCATTATAGTGGATTCTAAGATGACCAATATGATTAGGAATTGGCATAGACCATTGCTCCATCAGATTTCAGGAGTTTCTTGGGCGTTATGAGTTCTTATAGAAGGTTTGTGAATGAGTTCTCCTCCATTGCTTCCCCTATGACAAAATTGACTCAAAAGAAGGTTAAGTTTG
>JAOTQJ010109810.1:0-11130 GCA_025642045.1 Solanum sejunctum | reverse complement strand
ATAGGAAGGACTTTAGACTCAACATCCGTAATCCTTAGAAGGTGATAAATGCAACCCTTAGAAATCAATTTTTGAGCCTTAAGGAAAGAAATGAATCTACCCTTGATGACCACGTTACAACTTTCCCACTCAAGAATGGGCTTATTAGGGAATTGAAATCTAACTTTACGGGTCCTACAATCAATAGAAGCATGATATGCATGTAACCAATCCATCCCAAGAATAATATCAAAATCCACTATTTTAAGTTCAACAAAATCACAACGTAAGACTTTATGCAACACTGACATAGAACAATCTCTATGGACTCTTTTCGTAATAATAGACTCACTAATGGGGGTAGACATTTCATAAGGTTCACACAACAACTCGGGACACACATGAAGCTTATCGGTAACAAAAGGAGTAATAAAAGAAAGAGTGGCACTCGAATCTATCAATACATACACATCATAATAAAAAACTTTTAACATACTGGTAACAACGTCGGGCACCTCATCTACTCCTTGCCTTCCTTAGAGAGAATAAAACCTATTTTGCCTTGGAGCACCCCCTTTTTGGACTCCCTTTGCGCTTTGACCGGCATTAGCACCTTGGACTTGAGGACGACCATCTCTACCCTTGTTTTGAGTATGAGAACAATCAATAACCTTGTGACTCGCCTCACCACAACCAAAGCAAGCATTAGAATTTTTCAAACATGGACCACTATGGTTTCTCCTATACTTTTGGCACTTAGGATGAGTCATGCCACCATTGCCACCTTGGAATCTTGGGTTAGATACGCCATTGTTAGCAAATCTCTTGTTAGGAGCATTGGATGACCCTTGGCCTTGGAACTTGTGACCTTGATGAAATTGGCCACCCTTGGAACCTTTGGAACCATCTTCAAATTGAGCCCTTTTGGACTCCCAACTTCTCCTATTTCTAAGTTTCCCCCCTCAAGTTGTTTGGCATATGTTATGAGTCAAGAAAATTCCATATCACTCACTAGGATGGCGGTACAACACTTTTCATTAACCAAGTCAGACACTCCCGACACAAATTTGTTCATTCTAGATCTAGGGTCGGCAAATAAATGTGGATCATACTTGAAAGCTTGTTGAACTTGAGGGCATATTGCCTCACACACATGGAAAATTGCTTTAGGTTCATGAACTACATCATCTTAGCCTCTCTTAATTCGATAGGGAAGAATTGGTTGAGGAAGATAACTTTGAACTCCTCCCAAGGAATAGCATCATCATCTTTCCTCTCCAATTTCCATTGAGTAAACCAAATTTGTTCCACACCCTTGAGTTGGTAGGCAACTAATTCTGCTTTCTCCTCCAAATTGATCCCCATGATAGATAGCACTTTATACACCTCATCGATGAACTCCTAGGTCTCTTCCTCCACCTTGGACCCTTGAAACTACAGAGAGTTCATTCTTGTGAAATTCCTCACCCTTGAGGCGGAAGTAGGATCATGAGAGGCTTGGGCACCTTGGTTCATTTGGTTGGTCATACCATGGGCCAACATTGTGATGTCATCCTGAAACTTATCATGGGCTACCCCTCCATCTTGAGGAGCTTGAGAAGCTGGAGGGGCCGATAGCTCCTCGGGTGTGCGAGCTCTCCTTAGTCTTCCTCTTGGTCGTGGCATGATCTAGAAGAGGAAAGAGCATTCATTAGGGTAAAAAGCCTTATCTTTACATCTAAAGCATGATATAGATCATGAAGACGTGAAACATTTCCTAAAATTCCTCATAGCCTCCTATTCATAGTTGTTGCGCACTTCACAATGATGAATAAGACTCTAATCGATGCATTATGTTGGATTTTTGAGGACCATTAACAACCTAGTCCTATGATACCAAGCTTTTCATGACCCAAGATTAGGGCCTAGACGTGACACGATGAGTGAGACGTGCAAAGACAATCCAAACAAGCCTCTCAATTATAACATGCACACGTCCTTGGTTACGGAAGTAAAATTAATCAATAATAAGAGTCAATTAATAAAAAGGGAAAGCGGGACTATGGCAAGTCTTTCATAATTATGAGAGCATAAAAAGAGTCAAGCTCATAGCATATTCAAAACGTAGTATCCAATTATACCTCTAGCTTAGAATGAAGCAGGGGCCAAGATGCTTCCTGGGCTCACTCTCATGATAACAAGTGTTCAACATAAAACAAGTCTTAACATAGCATGAGTAACATAGATATTGTCCTCAGAGTTGAGGACTCACCATAACTTTCTTGGAGAAGCACCAAACTAGCCACGTGGAGGTAGATAATCAAAAGGAGCTCCGGTCCCTACATGGTAACATTATGTAGGCATAGAGTATGCGTTAGTACATTTGAATGTACTAGGTATGGTGGCGCAATGCAACAAGGCATAATCCAATATATTCAAAATGAATTATCATAAGCAATGGATATATATACTCTCAATATGACATGCACGATCAGTGCTTTAAAAAAATATACTTGTAAAATATTCAACTTGCATAATGTATAATACATATGTGGGAAAAGACTGAACCAACATATACCAAGTAGCTACAACTTGGAATCAAAGGCATGACACCCCCTCGGTATAGGTGACCGGGCATGACACCTTCCGACGAAGTGTTGTCTATATGCCAAGGTAAACCAAACACAATAATATGAACTAGATGGATCCACTAGTATAGCAAGGGTAAAATATATCATCCTATTGTGGCACATAGTTTAGAGACTAAAGACTTTATATAAGGACCCCTTAAGTCGAGCCCCCATCTTAAGCCTCAAGTCCGTGCGAAGTCAAATCCCACTGAATACTTGAAGTAATCATACTTTAATAATAACATGAGTAACTTGTAAGAGACATGATAACATAACATGAATAGCTTTTGAACATACTTGACCTCTACTAGTGAGCCTAACTTGAACATGAGAGCAGATAGTAGTCATATACAATCCCTTGCTTTAACATGAATGGCTCACAAGGGGTAAAAATCTTTAAATAGGGCTTAACTTGATACTTGTAAAATCACAAATACCTTTCTTGAATTTAATACATGCTTGAAAGCCCTCAATTGTCATGAAATCACTTGACTTGTAAATCATGTAATAGTTCGTCAATAACTTGAGAATTCTTGTCATATAATTTTATCAAACACATGTTGGGCTCATGATACTTGTTCAAAATCATGCAACTCAGGAGTAAAATAAGAAGAGTAAACTGAATGCAAATCAACCCACCAATATTGTAGTAAACCCTCATTTAGGGTATTTTGAAATCCATCACAAAAGCTCATCATAGTTCATAGTTTCATAGCTTAAATCATGCATAGTCTCAATAGACAAAATCAATTCTTGGATTAAGCTTGAAATAGATATTCATGGATAATCAATCAATACTTGATAAAATGCCAACATAATTTATCTTCATATTCCACAACAAAAGATACCTATAGGTAATATAACTTGAAATTATGCAATTTTCATAAAAAAGATAAGGTTGGGCTCCATGGGTGAAACGACCCATAGATGAAGACTCACATACCTTAAACCTTGAATTTCTTGATATGAACTTGAATGAGACTTGAAGCTTAAGATGGGTTCTTGATGACCCACATACCTTAAATCGAGGTGCAACATAGACCAAGTGCGGAGTTTAATCTACACTAGTCTTCGCCCAAGGTGCGTCGGCTTGGGCGCGGATAGACAATGGAATAAAAAATTACTGAATCCTTTTTGCACTATGGGTCTTCTAAAATCCTGATTATGACCATTTCCTACTCAATTTTGTCCCCTGGTCAAGTATATGAAATTGGATTTTGAGATCACACATAAATTTTGATATATATAGCAATTATTATTATGGGGAATTCCAATGCACTAGAGGGGTGCTTCACCGTCACTAGGTCCATGGGTTACCCCACACTTGAAAACATTTTTCCTTTCATATAGTTCATGTTTAAGGACCAAACTTAGAGACTGTAAATCCTCCGACAAGCCATAAGTCACCCGCATGAACTTGACTTCAGGTCATTTTCTGTCTAACGTTTCTGCACTCTAAGCTCTTAAACTGGGGTTCGCTACAATATCTCCCTCTTGGGAACATTTTTCCCTGAATATGCTTAAAGGCAGTATTTAAGGAGTAAATCTTCAGCTGACAACCCCATATGCATATAAAAGTACAACCAAAACACCATCTCATGAAATCTTCGAATTCCACACTTAACACATGTCTCATAATAGTCCATAAACATGGAAATAAGTGCATACATCATGTAAAACTAAAATTCAAGAAATTAGAGGTTTTTGGAAGAATTTCTTAATACCTTAGGCTTGAGTAGGGTAGAATAGATATGGGTAACGCTTCATCACATCCGCTTCCACTTCTTATGTAGCACCCTTAACTCGTTAATTTCTCTAAAGCACTTTGACAGATGCAACTTCCTTATTCCTTAGTTTTTTACTTGACGGTTGAGGATATCAATCAATACCTCTTCATAACTCAAATCCTCTTCAATGTTCACATTACGCAAAGGAACTATGGAGCTTGGATCACCTATGAATTTGCTCAACATTGACATATGAAAAATTGGATGAATCAAATTCATCTCATTAGGTGGATCCAAATCATATGCCATCTTTCCCACTCTTCTCACCAACTTACAGGGACCTAAATACCTAGGGACGAATTTCCCTTTCTTACCAAATCAGATCTCACCTTCCATCAGAGACACCTTCAAGTAGACCTAATCACTAACTTGAAAATCAAGTTCCCTTCTTCTCACATCAGAGTACGACTTTTGTCGGCTTTGGTTTGTTCATAATTTTTCTCTTATGCTTTTAATTTTCTCCATAGAATTCATTACTAAGTTTGGTCCTATCAAAGCTGTCACGACCCAAGCCTAGGGCCTAGATGTGACACAGAGAATGTGGAAGTCGAAGGGGACCCTAAACAAGCCTCTTAACATAATCATTACACATCATTGGTCGTAGAAGCAACCAAACAAAGTAATGGAATTAGAAATAGGGCAAAAAGTACTAAAGGAAAGCTTTCATAATGGCAACATCAAATAAGAGAGTAAAGGATCAATACACAATATGTCCAATAACAGTTCTACTACATCGATAAGAGTGAAGGCCAAGACAAGCAATCGGGCTCACCCTCATAGTCAATACATACATAGAAAAAGATTGACTTAGTACATAGCATGAGATCATAGATATTGTCCTTGGAGTGGAGTACTAACCAACTAGCATGAGCGAATTCATACTAGCCACATGGAGGAAGATTCTCAAGCGGGGCTCCGGTTTGACATCATGTAGGCATAGATTATGCATTAGTATGTTTGAATGTACTAAGTATGTGGGATGTAATGCAACAAGTGATAAGCACCATAAACAAAATGCATAACATAGGCAATGAATAAGCATATAGCAATATGACATGTATGAATGATGCTTGAAGTATATTATGTTTATATATAACATAATACGGGTGTAAGGAGAGACCATTATTAGTGAATATCCAAGGCTTACCATCCCCTTGAAGAGACGAATGAGGTACAAACCCTTCAACATGGTTGATGAGGTATAAACCCCTCAACATAGTTGATGAGGTACAAACCCCTCAACATGGTTGATGAGGTACAAACCCCTCAACATGGTTATCAAGGTACAAGCTCCTCGACATGGTTGCACGAGCCTACCACCTCCCGAGCAAGGTGATTGAGGTACAAACCCCTTAATATGGTTACCCGAGCCTACAACCTCCTAAGTGAGGCTTGGTCAATTTCCAACACTATAGAGATAATATCATATACATACATTGTTTTCATCATCATATAGTCACTTAACTCATAGGACATGCATTAGGCCTTCAATTCCTCAAGAAATCATAACCAGACATTTTATCAAACACTTGGTGAGTGTGTAGTGCTAGTGTAAAATCATGTAATTCAAGAATAGAATCATGCTAGAAACTTCAGTGTAAAACCATCAATAGATACTGGGTAACACCCTTAAACAATATACATCAAAAACCTTCATCAAATCTCATAATAGATCTTAGATTTATAACTCAAAACATGCTAAAACAATCACAGTTTCATGAAATCCCAACATAATGTACAGTAAAATTCATAATAAGTAACACCCATGAGTAAATCAACTTTGAATCATGTAATTTCGTTAGAAAGGAAGCTTGTGCACCATGGCAAAAGGACCCAATGGTTGAAACCCACATACCTTAGCTTTGGAGAATTTCTTGAAGAAGATTTGAAATGGAGACTTGAAGCTTGAATGAAAAACTTAAGATCCAGATTGAGTTTTGGACTTGAATCTTGAGGAGGACTTAGGGCTTGACTTGGTTTCCTTAAATTCCAACAAGACTTCTTGAGAACCTTGAGAATGGATGGATAATTTAATGAAGATTAGAGAGGAATTTGAGAGGTTTTTGGTTGTTTTTTAAGGCTCAAAATCGCTTAACAATGAGGAATTTTTGTGTATATAATATAAGATTTTTACCCAATTGTCCTGGAGTAAAATAAGAACAATTTTAGAATTTTTTGAACTGATCTGCGCCAGGTCTACGTTGCGGACTGGTCGTGGCCAACTACTATTTTTGCGAAGTTTCACCAAAACTATTTTTTTGTCACGGATGAAGTATACCTTGTAGGTACTCATTTTTCCACACAATTTTTCCTTTGAATAAGAATATGAAGTAGGTTTTGTGAAATTCTACACGAATTTTGAGATATTGAAAAATATGCATCATAGGGTCTTCTGAGCTATGTTGAGGGGTATTTAAATATTCTCGATTTGAGATATAAAAGAATTACAATTATGAGGCATTCCTAGGCATGTGTGGGGCATTTCAATTATTAATCATAGTATTATCAGTAAGATTAACTTTTAGCATATGTTTAATCAAACTTCAAAATAGGATGAAATTGGGGAATAAACAAAATTGGGATGAACAATTCGGGTTAGATCTCCTTTTAAATTGGGGATTTTTGAACAGGTTGGGTTCTTGATTTTTTTAATTTGGTATCCTAAATGGAATACTTATGTTAGGTGTCCATGTGGCAAAATTTATCACACATCAAAAGCCATGTGTGAGGCCAAATGGAGATTTGGATGTGGAGGGTAGGAGGTGGCCAATAGTTTGACGATAAGGGTATATTTGAGCCTAAAAATAGTTAAAGGGTAAATGTATGCTAATTCAGATACTTTAAAGATAAAAATGACTCTTTTCCGTATTAAAAATATGAACTCCCTGCTTGAATGTTAAACTAGCATAATGCCTCCAACTTAAAACACTCAGGATCTTTGGTACAAAAATAAATAGTGCAAGGATTAATTATACAACGATTAATAACGCAAGAATTAGTAATGTAAAAATTACTTTTATCAAGTATTTTAGTACTTACCATCTAATTTTATGTTTGGTTTGAAACTCTACAAAAGTTTTTTTCCAATTATATCATTTGAATTATTTTGGAATTTTACATTTCATATATTTGGATCAAAGTAGAGTATTTTGTTGTGACTTCTAACTAGTTAGGAAAATAATAATTTTATCGTC
This sequence comes from Solanum sejunctum, assembly GCA_025642045.1. NCBI lineage: Eukaryota > Viridiplantae > Streptophyta > Magnoliopsida > Solanales > Solanaceae > Solanum > Solanum sejunctum. The sequence goes on along the minus strand of JAOTQJ010109810.1, from coordinate 3,561 downwards.
ATATTTGTTATTTTCTCACTTGAATTATTTGAAAATAAATAATTATGATCTTAATAAATTGATCACTTATAAAATGTCAATTTTTAATTTAGTACAACAACAACAATAATATGCCTAGTAAAATTCCATAAGTGGGGTTTGGGAGGGTAGAATATTAGCAAACCTTACCAATACCTTATAGAGGTAGAGAGTCTATTTCTTGGGATCCCTCATCTCAAAAACCCATACGCTTGGCTCACTTTTTTTAAGTAATGGGGAAGAGGATCGAAACATGTCACTGAAAGACTCTACCGAGACAAAGATGGACTGTCAGGAACGTAGAGGAAGTAGGATAGACAGTTGGTCAAATCTAATATGTATTATACATGGATGGTAGTTGGAGTTGGCGGCAAAATAAACTATATATAGAAAAAGAAAAGGAAAATAAAGGGAACAAAAAGAGCGACTAATAAGGAAAAACATATGATAGTATGCAAATATGATAAATTTAACATATCAAAACTAAAAATGACAACACAAAATGTAAATGCAATATAAATACGCTAAAAGTAAACAAATATACGACTAGTAATGACAACATATGATGTAAAGACATCACTATTCCTGCTAACCTACTATCTCAAATTCATATATCTATCTACCCCTACTAACCTATTAGCCTTTTACTCTAATAGGCAACCTCTAGTCTTTTCTATCTAAGGTCATGTCCTCGGTGAGATGAAGTTTCGTCATATCTTATCTTATCACCTCTCCATAATACTTCTTCGGTCTACCTCTAACCCTTCGTGTATCCCCTATATCCAACCTCTCGCACCTCCTAACAAGAGCATCAACACTCTTTCTCTACACATGTCCAAACTAACACAGTCTCGCTTCCCTCATCTTGTAATCCACAGGAGCTACCTCTATCTTCTCCCTGATGATCTCATTCCTAATCGTATCACTCTTGGTATTCCACATATCTATCTCAATATCCTCATCTCCGCAACCTGCATTTTCTGAACATTTGAATTTTTAATTGGCCAATACTCTACCCTATATAACACAAATGGTCTAACCATCATTCTGTAAAACATGTCTTTAACCTTATGTGGTATCTTTTTATCACACAATACTCTTATGGCAAGCCTCCATTTTGTCCATGCTGCTCCGATATGGTGTGTTATGTAAATATGAACCCACTATAATCATATAAAATTTATAAAATATATTTTTTTATAAAATGATTCAAATTATATTAAATTAACATATATTAGTCCAAACTAATACTGAGGACTAACATAATTGGGTTAATTATTTAAATCGAATAAAATATTTATTTTAATTAAAAACTCAAATTCATTTATTTGGGCTACGAATGATGACCCACTTTATTAGGGCCAATATCCTCTCATCCTAGAGACCAACTTCATGTCACGTGTCAGATGATGTGGCATGCCAAATCATACAAAGAAACCAATAGAATCATGTCATGTCAAAATGACATGTCATCCCTATCTCAATCAAAGACCAATAAAAATATGTCACTGGTGGTGTAATTCAAGTGTTAATTTCTTAGTTCTCTTATATTTTACTTTTATTTTTCTTTTTGTTGATTTAGTTTCTTTGCAGGATAGACTAGGTGTGCATGCCCATTCCAATATAAGGAGTCAAGGAATTCCCTTAGCTCCAATTGATTTGGAGATCCAAGGTGTTGCAAGGAGAATGGCTCAAGCAAATGCTAATGTCATAGTGAATGAAGCTATAAATCGAAATGGTGATGTTGAGGATAGGGATGACAATCCACCACCATTGGAGAATAGGCCACAGCCTAGGGATTTCAATGAGAATGCCTATGGATGGAACTAATATTAATTGAATCCTATGGCCATAGACGTGATTGGAGCTATAGTGTTTCCACCATTACCAGCCTACACTAAGTTTACAGTGTCAAGTGGAGTGCTCCAAATGCTTTAGAATCATGGTTTATCCACGAGTCTATCTTCCGAGAATCCTCATAGCCATCTGCATAATTTTACTTTTGTGAGTAAGAGTGTGATGGGTATACAAAATCGTTCTATGTATATTATTGGGTTGCGTGTATTTCCTCTATCTCTTACCGATAGTGCAACAGTATGGCTATCAGAACTCCCACAAAACTCAATCACCAGTTGGGTAAAATTGCAAAGAGCCTTTTTGCAAAGATATTTTCCAAGGTCAAAGAAGCTTAAATTGAATGATCAAATTAACAATTTTGAGCAATTTTCGGGTGATTCCATTAACACCATGTGGGAGAGGTTTACAAAATGTTTTAGAAGTGTCCCGAACCATAAGATTGTGGACGATGCCTTAGTAGAGATTTTCTATTGGTCTCTTGATGATAATAGTCAAGCTTGTGCTGATACCATTATGGGAGGCATGTTCTTAGATCAACCATTCACAAGGATCGTCAAAAGGATGGGCCAAGTAGTCAAAACCAATAGAGCATGGGGCAAAGGGAGAGAGCTTCTACAAGGAGCTTATGTGCGGTGAATGGTAGTTTGGAGCAAGTTAAGATCAACAAGGAGATCATGTAACAACTTTCTCAACTCCGTATGAGTATGCAATTGGTGGTTAAGAAAAATCATGAAAGAGTGCATGCAGTAGTCCACCGACCTCCTAGAGCGCCCATGTATGAAGAGCATTATTATGATGAAGATGCTTGCTTTGTGAGTGACCAAGCGGTGGGTTTTCGGAACAATGCCAAGGGTCCAACTCTTACTATTTTCATCAAGGTTCCAGAAACCAAGGTCAAAACTACGCGGGGGTTATTTGAGAGAGGTAAGGTTCTAGAAACTGCGTGGGGTAGAAGAGATGGATATAGGAATGGTCCTTATGAACCATCTCACAATCGTGATGCCGGTGCTAGCAATTCAAGGATTGAAGATATGTTTGATCAATTTCTAAAAAATGCCAAAACACAAGATGAGACTTTAAAGGGAATGAAATTGAATATCTCTAGCATATATCAAAAGATAGAGTCTCATTCCGTAGCCATCAAGCAACTTGAGCAATAATTCGGCCAAGTTTCTATTGAATTGAATCGACGCCAAAAAGGTACATTGCCAATAAATATGGTTCAAAACTCAAAGAATGAGGGGTATTGTTTGGAAATCACGACTAGGGAAGGTAAGAACACAATTGACCCTCCTATGCTAGTTGGAGTAGAAGAGGTGCGTGAGAAGGAAATCGTGTAAAAGGGTGTTGTCGAGAGAGAAGATTGTATAAAGAATGGGGTAGGTGAAGTAGTTGACAAGACAAGGACGTATAGGGCTATCCCATTACCTCCTCCTGCTTTACCTCAAAGATTCAAGAAGAGGGAGGAGGAAAAGCAAGCTTAAGCACTTCCTTGCAATGCTCAAGCAATTATCAATTAACATCCCTCTAATTAAAGCTCTAGAGAAGATGTCAGGTTATGCAAGATACATGAAATTCTTGGTTACAAAAAAGTGGATGGTAAGTCAAGAGCTTTCTAAAGATCTCCAACATTGTAGTTTTATCACTACCAAGTCATTGGTTCAAAAACATGAAAATACATGCGCT
>JAOTQJ010109799.1:0-11130 GCA_025642045.1 Solanum sejunctum | reverse complement strand
AAAGGGTGAGTACCAAATATCATGTGGTACCCAGCAAGTCAACTAACAAAACAAAGTAAGTCTAATATAATACACAAACTCCTTTCGTCTCAGTCGATCTCCACAACTACAACATGCACAGAAAGTTATTCCGACACAACAATACATAATACATTATAAAAATGGTATATCGCCATATGATAATTTCCAAAATACAAGCTGAAAGTAATAGCATAATCAATCATAAAGATAACACCATGTTATGTAATAGTATGCAAGGGTGAAATGCAATGCATTATGCACTAATTCTTGGCAAAGACCTCGGCATTATAATATCATCATAAGTATCTCAATATCATATCATTGCTGGCATGTTACTTCGGCATCATAATATTATCATAAATTCGTTGGCATGTTACCTTGGCATCACAATACAATAACAACAACATACCCAGTGATATCCCACAAGTGAGGTATGGGGAGAAAAGATTGTACGCAGACCTTACCGCTACTTCATAGAAGTAGAGAGGTTGTTTCCTAAAACTCTCATATCAAAACCCATTAGTAGAAAGACTAGATATGGCAAAATGCAGTGAAATAAAAATGTACGGTAAGAAAACAACAAGTGCGATTAACAATTCATAACACATGACAGTAAGTAACTATGATGCACTAACACTTATACGCAAGATAATGCAGAGATAAAGGAATAGTAATAATAAAAAAGAATAATGAACGCTAATAACAATAAGAGGAAGGCAATGAAGGGGAGGATACTTCGGCATCACAATATCATCATTAATTTGTCTGTATGTTACCTTGGCATCACAATATAATCATAAATTCGCCGGCATGTTACCTCGGCATCACAATATCATCATAAATTCTCCGGCATATTACCTTGGCATCACAATATTAATATCCAGAATCAACGCAAATATGCATGTCATGGAATGAACATGATATGAATTCCATAAATACATTCACTCATTACTTCCAACCACAATATATATATATATATATATATAGAATTTTCATCACTTCACCATATTTATCAATTCAAGTACCATAATAATATGTCAACTAGCATTCACATTTTTAATCATCTCATTTCTTATAATATTAAAATATTTCACGTATCACACGTAGGAGAAAGAAAAATTTAAGCATTCTACGAGAATTACAAAGTTTTGAAAGTCCATTTGTCTTAGTCAAATCACGGTTAATCTAATACTTTGGTCTTTTCTTTATGAATGGAATCTGTAGAACCACAATCTATTCACATAAATTATTACCATAAGATTTCAAATTAAAACTAACAACACCTAAACTATCATATGTTTAGATTAAATCCAACTCATCCAAACCCATAATTACATTTCAAAATATTAAGCCTAAATTTAAGTCTCAAGTCCTCTAATTAACCACCTAATGGTATTTTATATAATGGATTATAATAATAATTTAATTATCTATCAAAATTCTTCACCATATTTTTTTTAAAATTATCATTTCCCCTCTTTGTCACGATTCCTTATTTTATGCCCAAGATTATGTCAAAAGTACCTATTTTCGTTCGTTATTTGTGTCATAATTAATATTTTTATTTATCTTTTCTGAGAAAAAATTTTGTGAGTTGTACTAGATAGTGCAATTAACTAGGAGAATTCATTTGACTCGAAAAGGAAAAGATTTTGAGCTAAAATGAATTAAAAGTAAAAGATTATAGAAGAAAAAATTCAAGCAGGCAGCTTAATAAATTAAAGTTAATATTATATTCATAATTCGTACTTAATATGATTCTACTGTAGCTGCACGATAAATGAGTGATCGACCGTTACTTAATTCATTTATTTGATACACATATATTTACTTTATGTCCACATTCTGATTGTTATAGCCCATGTACTTGGACGCAGATTCTTATTAGCACTACTTCTATTCATTTGTCTTCTAGTGGAGAATAATATATTTTATTTATATATATACATGAAAATAAACTCTTTTGTATCAAATATCTTATTATAAAATATTTGCAACTTACATAAAATTTGTCGAAGCTCTACACAATTAAAACATCTCCCTTCTCAAAATATTAAACACTCTATTTTTTATTTCGTTTGTTCTCTCCCTTTGCTATCTCTCTCTGTATGTTCAATTGAGCAAGAATGCTAAACTATTTATAGGCACAATTCTTCTTAAACAATTGCTCCTAATGGAGCATTAAGAGATATTGCTCCTAATGGAGTATTAAGAAATATTGCTCTTAATGGGGCATTAAGAAAAAAATAATATATATATATATATAATGGTAAAACAGGTCGTTACATGTATCTACCAAAAAAGACCTCAACCATCAAAAAAGACCTCGACAATAATGACCTATCGAAAAAAACCTCGGCCAAAATCATATTTGTCAAAAGAGACCCAGACAAATCATTTTGACTAGAATAGACCTTGTCCACTAGAAGAGCCCTCGATAAATAACATGAACCAGGAAAGACATCGACTTCAAGTACCAATATCTCTCTATTATCATATTCCACAATCCAATGTGAATAAGCATATACATAAAGAGTGAGTGAATTAGAAATGTAATTCACATATATCAAACCATATAGCTCACCATTCACATAAATATCTGTCAATAATTTGTTCACAACACTTCTATAATTTTTCATATTTGGATTTCGTATTTACCCTTGAAGGGTGTTATGAGATTTGGAAAGAAGCAAAAGGTCAGTCCGAGATTTATTGGTCCTTTTGAGATACTAGAAAGAGTGGGAGAGATGGCTTATAGACTTGCATTGTCACCTAGCCTATCTTCAGTTCATCCTGTATTTCATGTTTCAATGTTGCGACATTATATTCTAGACGTGTTTCATGTGATTTCCATAAATTTAGTTCAATTGAGTCCTAATTTGACTTATGGGGGGCAGCCAGTGGTCATTATTGGATAGGCACGTGAAGAAGTTGAGGACTAAAGAGATTACTTCAGTAAAGGTCCAGTGGACCCATAAACTCGAGAGCGAGGCTATATGTCATGTCCAAACCTGGGACCTAGACGTGACAGGGCTAATAGAAAACCTGAGTGTAATCCAAACAAGCTCCTTAGCATATCTTTTGCATATCATTGATTGCGAAAGCATAAGCAAGCATCAAACGTATAATTTCTAAGGGAAATGGGGCTTGGACTTACTCTATAGGGATAAATAAGGAAAAGGGTTTTGCATGAATCACATAGCAAGCAAGTACTGGGGAGGGGGGTTAAGTATGACTCAAGCTATGAGGAAGTAAGAATTTAGGACTTTCATCACCTTTTATCAACATCAATATTATCAAATAACATCGCATAGGGAATAGAGACTAAGAGATAAGTTTTCGTAAAATCTTATCATCTCAACATAGGTACATAGAATAAGTATCCAACAATACCTCTAGACATGAGTAGGACGGGGGTCAAGATAAATCCTGGGCTCACCCTCAAACTAGAAAGTAAAGTGGAACAAAGTCTCAACATAAGCAAGATAGAAACTAGATATTATACCCAAACTCGAGGACTCACCATAATAACAATCTTCACTAATCTAAGCTAGCTATGTAGAGGATATCAAGGAACATCAATCCCTATATGATTAAATCATGCAGGAAAAAAGTATGCATTAGTACTTTGAATGTACTAGTATGTGGACATGCGATGCACATAACATATATCATGAAATTAGTGAGTAATATGATCACTTAGAAATATCACTTGAACCATAAAACATAGGATAAGGAGAGACATAAATTATCATACATAAGTAAAATAGTCATATTTTTGGGGAAAATCTTACTTTTATATCAAAGAAAGAATCATCTAATATAAGTGAAACTCTAGTAATTATAATGATGGACACTATACATACTTAAAAAGAAAGTTGTATATCTTTATGGTAAATACCATAAAGAATCATAACATATGTGAAGAAAACCATTTAAACCCTAGAGATAATGAACTATACAACTTTAAGACACCCTTAGATATGACATAAAGAAACCATCATAATAATTATAAATGGAAAACTTGGGACCATATAGAGAACTTGAACATATGTGAGATCAACCTTTAACTGATATAAATCATGTGAGCTAAATCATGGAGTTCCGATGTTTTTCCTACACCGAAAGAAAAGGGAAGTCACTTGCCAAGGCGACCTCCTAAGATGCCTAAGTGTATCCACTAAAGCTAGCTATTAATCACACCTCTAATAATGGTTGGTTTAGAAGTTGACCTCTACAGCTCTACTAGCGGCACGTAGTTATGGGATAATGAGATTCTATTAACCGTCTCTTTCCCTAGCTATGAGGGGTATTCGCATATATCCCAAGGTCCACTCGGTGCTAAGTGTGATTCTTACAGATTGACCATAGACATGAACTATAGAATCATCTAGTGAGAGTAGGTATTCCACTAACCCATTCTATAAGCTATGTGAAACAATGGAGAGATATTCTACTAACCCATCTTAGAAGACTTTTGAACATAGATCATAATCATAAGGATAGACCCTAAATCTTGTCTATGCTTCTACTATTAGCCTATCATCATCTTCTAAGATTTACTAGGTGGAGGACTCATACCTCAATCATTCATTCATTATTGACTTCAGATAGACTAGTCCCATTGGGCATACGAACATGGGTATAATCATGATATGCATAATCTCATGTAGCATAACAACATGGAGGGGGGAGGCTTTATAATTAAGCATAGTCTTCATAGGAATTCAATGCATTTCAAAACATACTTGATAGACCTCATCATTTATTATATTCATAACTTGTATCTCTTGTAATAAATCATTCATCAACATAAGAAGCTTTACCATGTAAACTTGTTCAAAATATAACAAGTCTATGCATGGAAGCTTAAAATCATATAAAACGAGAGTATAGAACATGAATGAAGTAAAATAAGATCATTCAGAAACCATTTAAAACAACGCACCATCATTACAGTAAAACCCTTAGTTTGTGTGTCATGAAATTCATCTCAAAATCCATCATTTTAGCAACCCACATTGAGATTCAAAACCCCCTAATAGATGAAGATAGGAAATATTCTAAAATCCATCAATATAAACCATCCTAATAATCCATCACAAACATTCATATTATCCTTTCAAACATAGATATGGGAACATGAAATTAGTATTGTAAAATTATCAACTCCTCAACACTTCATAGTATCATACAAATTTCAATCCTTTTGGTCAAGTCTAAAAGTTAGAATTTTGAAAACCTTGTAAAAAGTTTGAGTTTTGCTAAAGAATGAGTTTTTAAAGGTTTAAAGTTGATAATTTGAGTTTAGGGGTCATTTTGAATTTCGAGTATCGAATTGCGATTCTGTCGATTCCATCAGCTTTGGAATGTCAAATCTAGTCTAAGAGAGCTTGCAAGACTAAATTTGGAGTTAAAACAGAGATTTTAGGCCCAAAGTTGCATTTTATGTTCATCTTGGATCATACGCTTGACTTTGGTCAACATTTAGAGTTCGGAGGCTTAGATCAATATTTTGTCAGTTTCAGTGGCTCCGAATGATGAATTAACGCTAGAAATGAGTTTGCTATAATTTTTAGAGCTTCATGAATATTTTTAGTTTTGGAGTCCGAAACTAGTTTAAATTATCCTTCTCGAGTTATGGGCCACAGAGGTTCCGAATTCAAATACTGACGATTTCATTTAGTCTGGAGTGTCGTTTCTAGTAGGGTTCCATATTTATTTTGTGTTCACGGGGTCCCAAATGAGTTTCGAGGGTCCGATTCGTGTTTTATTAAAATTGTGTTATTGCTGGTGCAACTGAGACTTGTACTTCGTGTTTGCGCCTTTGGTACCGCGTTCGTAGAGGTCGAATTGTGTAGACCTCCACGTTTGTAAAAGAAGACCTGCATTGTGGAGCACAACCATCATGGCCTCTGCATTTGCGAAAGCCTCTCCACATTCGTGAAGTGTCGAGGCAACTTACGCTTTCGCATTTGCAGATAAGCTCAGCATTCGCAGAACACAAAGCATACCCGTATAGTGTTCAATTTTTAAAGTAGATTTTTAGAATATTTTCACCATTTTTAATATTACAAACTCTATTTTAGAGAAGAATTTTGAGGTTTTTCAAGGAAAATCAATTGGGTAACTATTTTCTAACTCGTTTCAATGATTCTCATTAATTAATTTGTGTTTGGAACTTATAATTTTTTTATTTTTAATGGTGAAATTTAGAGATTTTTGGGACTTAGATTTTCAAACTTTAGTTGATAATTTCTCCCTCATCTTAACTCCATTTTCAAAACAGTTTTCACCGTTGAACTCCGGGTTACTTGGGGAATGTTTTCATGTATTAATTTTAAATTATAGCTACTTTTTGGGCATGAAATCTTTGATAGTTTTATCTTTTTTCTTTGAATTGATTGGTTTTAGTGTCATTAAATTCGTTATGTGATTGTGATACTTTATCTGAATAGATATTGATAAATTGGAGTACCGTAGAAATGAGAAGACATTTGATTTGACTTTATTTATGACTTTATCTAAGACAAGTGCATCACTAACCTTTTGTCAAGTATCATTGAACTTTATATGCTCCTATATGTGTGGAATTTAGTATTTTGTGGTAGAATTGCATCATTATAGGCTTTGATTATGAGATTTTGATTTATCCCACAGTCCATATGGTGACCTTTTGGCTTGTATATTTAATTGTGAATTTGTAATACCTATGATCCTGTGAGTTATTTGATATTGACATATTGAGACCGTGATAAAAGATACTGATGATATTGATACTATGATAATATTGAATTCATTATGATCTTGACACTGAGATATACTTGTGATCATGTACATTGTATCCTTTATTATCTGTGCATTGGACACTTATCATGGCTACAACTGAGATATTAGTAAGGTAACATATGGATTGGTAGCTGAGGTCTCTACCTGTCGAGCCGAGTTAATATCCCGGTGGTCCGAGGTCATTTCTGAATGAGTTCGAGGTCACTTTCTAATAGGTCCGAGATAATTTTCAGATGAGTGACCATTAGCCAAGGTCTTTATTGGCAATATTCACGGATACATGGTTCTTGTGTGCCCCACATGGGTCTGAATATGAGATTATCATCATATGTGTATTATAGGACAAACATGCATCACGATCAGTTGACATTACATCATACTGTCTTCATGTTATGGCATTCATTCCATCTCATATCATATCAGTCTAGTATTATTATTATTTTGTTTATGAGATTGTAGACTTATTGTGTAATTGGCTAAGTGTAGCTATTAGATCTATATATATATATATATGAGTTGGAGATTTTATGTCAGGTGATGAGTATATCTATTTTATTTTGAAATATATATCATATTGTACTAGGACTTTTCTACGTGCAGGTTTGTAGTTTAGCATAATTATATTGTTAGGTACTGAGAACTTGTGTTCTTCATTACTTTAATTTAGTTTAGTTCCATTTAATGAGTACCCTATTATTTGGAACTCAGCCCTTGGTATATTTTTGTAGGTTGTGAACCTGATCCACCCTGCTAGACTTCCCTTTTGTTAGATTGATCTTCCAAATTATTCGAGAGGTAGTTGTTTGTCCTTTCAGTAGCCTCTAAGAGATTTTACTTTTATGTTTTGTTCTACTGAAAACTAGATATTGAGACATGTATTTTATTCAGAATTCTGTATTTAGAGGCTTGTACATGTGACACCAATCTTGGGAAGGTTATAGTTTCAATTGTTTATGTTAATCTATCCTTTTAGACTGTTAATCTTCCACTTTATTTATTATGTTGAGTTGCTTAGGTTTTGTGCTGACTCACCTTGGTGGATTAGGTGAGTACCATCACACCTAAATTTCGGATCGTGACAGAAAGGTATCATCCAAATTCTACCTCATTTCTGTCCCCTTGTACTTAGGATTACTTTGGACCTTGTCCTTAGAATAGTATACTAAAGCTTGTTGAGTGGCTCTTCTACTCTTGAATGCTTTGGACATGTATGTTTTGTTTGCAAAGTCTTAATTTCAAATCCTTTTCCTTTCTTAACTTGAGAAATCAAACACATAAAAAGGATAATGAACATCATACCTATATCTTACTCTAGAAAAGTCACTCTTAACAATTCTTTTAGCTTCATTATGATTCTTAAAGCTCATACCTTTTGTCAACTTAAAAAGTTGTCTAATTTCTAATTTACTTCTCTTTTCTTTTCCATTCTAAAAGATTCCAATTCGTCATTAGGATAAGATTCATTTTCATCATCTTCCTCCTCACTTGATTCACCCTCAGTTATAGCGTCTACTATAACAAGGTAAGGTTCATGATGGTGGCTGATGTCAGTAGCTAGAACAATATCCTTCTCATCTATAATAAAGAATTCTAGTATACCAAGCTGAGTAGACAAAGATTTTTGTATTAGTCTTATGACAGAATTTCCCTCAATCACATAATATCTTTCTGAATGTCCTTTAAGTAGAAGTCGTTTGACCTTTATAACACCTAATTTTTTATTGAACTCTTCACATATGTTTATATATGACAATAAATCTGGATCATATTCTTTCCAAACATGATCAATTTTTTTAATGTAGATAACATTAGGTGTCAGCACCTATTTACCGTTGTAATAAATATCAGGTCCACCTTCTTACTCTTTCTTCAAGAAAGTCATATTATAGATATGAAAGAAAGAGAAAAGAGTCCCATTAATGCCACAACTCGGACCTAGGGTCTAGGAGTGACATGGTGAAAATGCATATGGGGATATGAAGAGTCCCCAAACAAGCCTCATAGCATTCATTCACACATCATCAGCTAGGAAGTGCATATGAAATAATAAACACATAGTTCTAAGGAACGAAAAAATAGGACTCACGCTAAGGGGATATCATAGGGATAGGGATTAACATGGATTCACATAGCATATAACACATAAGAACTAAGGGGAAGATAAGTATGACTCATGCTATGGGGAAATTCGGGGCTTAGGATCTTTCGCATTTCCACCTCAAAACATATATACTTATCATTATTCTTATAATCAACCCATAATAGTCATATCAAATAGATAACCATAGTTATGAGCTCCAAAAATACAACACATAGCACATAACTGTACGAGAGTTACAAGATATCTAAATTCCTCTAATCATAAGATAGGGTGGAGGCCCAGACATGTCCTAGGCTCACCCTCAAAGTAAATGATATAAACAGAATATCATAAGTAGTGGAATGGTGGTTTGTCCTCGAAAGGTAGGATTCACCACAATAAGTATCTCAAGATCCAATCTGGTCATCATACGATGGATGAAGGTAAATCTCCGGTCCCTACGTGGTTAGATCATGTAGGAAAAAGTATGCGTTAGTACATTTGAATATACTAAGTATGCGGGCATGCAATGCATATGAACTCATTAAGCTTGTATTTCAATATTAGATGATCGACAATGACACATATATAGAAAGAATCATATAACAAGGGAATAATATATCAATATGTCATGAGGTGCATGATGCATGAATATGAAAATAATTCATATATATTAAGGATGGGACCATAACCGACATGAGACCAAGTGAACTATACCTTAGAATCCCGTTGTCTCCTCCACACCGATAAAAAGTGACCTACTTATCAAAGATAGATCCTTAACATAATTTCCCCCTTGGGGCATAAATATAATTCTATCTTAGACACATAGTTCAAGAAAAAGAGTATGAACCCTTGGGGATAGTCCACGCCAACATCTAATCTATCGGTGCTAAGTCGTCATCCCACTAGAATACATATATATACATGCTTATAAAAGAGGCCTAAGACTTCAAATTGTATACATGCATTCTTAGGCATAAAGGCCAAAACGCATTCTTCATAATCATGCATAATAGGCTAAAAAGCCAAAAACATTCTTTATGTGATACTTTCATGCATAGGGATAGCTCCTTTGGAGCACCTTCTTGAGAGATGAGTACGGACCATTGGAGATAACCCACTCCGACTCAAACCTTAATCGATTTTCCCTTAAACATAGTGGTATAAACACCCATAACTGCTCCTTGAGTCACAATCTTAGACATTTATGTGAACGAATTCTTATTATAACTATAATCTTATCAAAATCATATATATAAACATAATTGGGCTTAACCCACTTCATAGTTTCATAAAAAATCAATGTACATGAATGCACATGCTATGGATGAGATGAGAATGAAATAGGTAACATAAATTCAAACTCAATTCAATAATGCATTATAAGATTCAAGTGAAAATATGAGAAAATTTGCATTTAAAACATAATGGACTACCTATGCTCAAAATAAGCTTAAAAGGGACATGCATATTCATCATATCTTCATAAATTCAATGTAACCAGTCATAATAGGGCTTAGAATAACTTAAAATCATAAATATAGTACAACCCACACATCAATTGAATTTAAATATTCATAATAATGAAAACTGTCACATCCCAACTTAGGGTCGTGACCAGTGACCGATAGGGGCACTTAGACACATACTAACCCGAATTTTCCAATTTATCCTACCTGGAAATCTGCCGAAATTTTGGCAGAGTTTCCTCTATTTTATTATCTAATCTTACCTGCAAATAAAATCCAGTAGCATTCTAGGCAACAATATAACTACATATTTCTTTATACGTATACATAAATGTGGGCCGACAAAGTCTCCGCTGCAGTCCTGCCGCCTAATATTCACATCACACATAAAGTAATGCGGTCTCGCAGCCTGATCGAGTGTCAAAATCATATAATAAACTATGTACTCAAATATTTCTCATATACCCACTACCCACTAGTATCCACAAACCTCTAGACATATATGCTGAACAGTACGTACATATACATAACACAATTATAGAACGTATGAACATGAGAAGCTACCAATAGCTGGATCCTGAAACAAAGAGGGGTACTGCAGCTAAAACTGGAGATCCTAGACAAGAGGGTCTCACACCTGCTCATCGGTACCTGCGGGCATGAATGCAACCCCTCCCGAAGAAGGGGTCAGTACGAAAGACGTACCGAATATGTAAAACAAGAAGTACACAATACCGATAGAACTCATAAGCCAAAGGAAATGGATAA
>JAOTQJ010109788.1:0-11131 GCA_025642045.1 Solanum sejunctum | reverse complement strand
CTTGTTTTGATACTTGATCAGGCGGCGGGACCGCATTATTCTATGTATGTCTTATTACTAGGCGGCAGGACCGCAGCAGAGACCTTGTCGGCCCGCTTCAGTTGTGTCTTTATGTATATTTGTGGTGTATGTATTTTCTGGGAGCTGCTGCAGGTGAGGATACGGTCTAAAAACAGAGGAAACTCTGCCAAAATTTTGGTAGATTTTTGAGGCTTTAAGTTAAGGTTTTTGCGGATGAATGTTGGTTTAAGTGCCTAATCGGCACGAATCATGGTCCCGGGGTTGGGTTGTGACAATAATTTTATGCATTTTGCATTATTTTTATAAATTTCATGTCAAATATCAACTATATTATATGAATATTGCTACAATTTTTTTAATTTGTAACAAAACATATATAATTACCACACAAATAATAGTATATTTGTATACACATTATTAAGAAAAAAAATAAAACAAAATAGCTACAACTTATATTTTATGACAATGAAGTGTGAGGTTTTAGTTATGAAATTTTGAATTTGTAGCTACAGATAAACTTCTATATTGCCACGCACAAATAACATAGCTAAAAAATTTACTTTTTGGTAGAAATTTTTGTAAAGCTACAATGATATATATTTCATGGATAAAGGTATGATTTTTTAGCTACAATATGAGAATATTTGTGGCAAATACATTAAGTTATAGCTATGAAAATTTTTAATTATAACTAAATATGAGTAATATTGCCACGAGATTAATTATAGAACTAGCTACCAATTCTAAATATTTGTAGAAAATATGTTAAGTTATAGCTATGAAAATTTTTAATTCATAACTAAATATGAGTGCTATTGGGACGAGATTAATTATAGAACTAGCCACCAAGTCTAAATTTTTGTGGCAAACATGTTAAGTTATAGCTATGAATATTTTTAATTCATAACTAAATATGAGTACTATTGCCACAAGGCTAATTATAGAACAAGCCACCAAGTCTAAATTTTTGTTGCAAATAAATTGAATCTTTTGCTACAATACTACATCTTATGGCTACTAGAGTAAAGATAGCAACAAATTTTATTTATCTTGGCACAAGGATAAAATACTTTGCTACAAGTATGTTTTTCATGGCATAGATTTGTTTTCATTGAAGCTATGATAAATTTTTATTTTGTAGCTATAAGTATAAATCCGTAGCCATGGATCATGTAAAGTCCGTAGCTAATTCTTAGCCACGCTACATATTGCTACGAAAGCTACGAAATAAAATATTGTATCTAAAGCATTTAGCTATAGAAAATTTCTTATTTCGTTACAATGAGTTTTATAGCTACAAGTTCATTTTCTTGTAGTGATTTTTGATATCTGATGTTCACGCTCCAATAAGAAAGCAGTCATTGTTAGCAATTAACCTAACTGAAGGTTAGGGTCGAATCCACAGGGAATACATGGCTTCACTACAAGACTTCACTACTAATCATTTGAAGCATCAATAACTGAAATCTCTAAATGGGGGAGGAGGTTTGTGATTCAAAAACAAAACTAAATTTATGACTATACTACTACGTGAAAAACTCTTAATTTTAGGGACAATTTGGGAATTGTGTTCCACATGGTTCGTTGACTCGACTATCCTAGGTAACATAACCACAATTGAAGATTAGCATGCACGGCGGTAACTTAGGTTCTTCCAGCCCTCTTGTAAAGGTGAAGGTCAAATTTCACTGTGGCGCTTGTTTGGCAACTATGGTGTGCCAACTAACCATTACCAATTATCCCAGTCAACCTCCCATTGGTCAGGTTCAGTTTATTAGATGAGAAGATATCATCAAATCCTATCATCTACTTCCTTTTTTCGATAAGTCACTACCTTGGTCGGGATCATGATAGTAGGCAGGGTTTGCTATTGGCCACCACCAAACAACAATCATAATGAAGGGAAATAGACAATACATGCAAGACCCCAATCCTAGAAATGCAATAAACCTAGGTTATCTCAAGTCCACTACCCATGATCTCCACACCCTCAAGTTGTGGGTTCTTAGTTACCCATGGCTAAAGCAAAACAAGCAAAAATGCGCATACAAGGCATAAATGAGAGCTTTGCCAACGACAATGAAGAAAGTAGGCACAACAAGTTGCAAACCCACAAGTTTGATTGATCAGCAATGACTACACGGCCAAATTTACAATCTCTAAAATGGATTTTCCAAGAGAAAACAATAACTTAATCTAAACAACTAAGAAAAGTTTCAAAAGATGATTGTAAAATGTCTCCTAGTCGACCTCTTTTCTAAAACTCTAACTTAAACTCTACCTAGTATTTACAAAATAACCATAGAATTTCTACAGAAAAGAGAGCTATAGCAGACAAGTATCGCAGGTACAACTCATAGGATGACCTATGATTCGTAGTCAGGGTCTAGTATTAGGTTCATAGAATCTTGGACTAAATTGGTATGACCCATATGTATGAGTCATTGCTGAAGCTATGACTCGTGTGTTGAGTCGTTGCTTAAGATATTACTAGTGTGTCCTCTAGTAGTCTTGGTTTTTAGATTTTGGTCTAGCATTGTGGCTCTCTTATTCTTGCTATGAGTCCAACTATATGAGTCGTAATGAAACTTACGACTCGTAGGATGGCGTCATAGGGATGACCTCCAATTAGTAGATTTCTAAATTTTTGGTCTATGATTCTTGCTATGACATACCCTAGGACTTGTAGCTTGGGCTATGACTCGTAAGTGTTCTCGTATGTCCTAACCTTCAGCAAAATCTGTGACTGTTTTCCAAAATCATGGCAACCTAAATTTTCTACAAGAAAAACACAAAAACCCATAAAAACCATAAAAAGTCATATTAAGAACTCACAAATCCCTTGTTTTAGGCATCAAATGTGTTGTATTTTAAAAGCACATCACATTTCTCTTAATTCAGCACCAAGTGACTCTCAACACACCTCTATAACACATCACGCATGGTTGTGCAAAGTTGAGCAAATTGCTCCATGGTTTCGTCATTGACCTTTCCTTGCTCTTTGTTTGGTGTTTACTGCCCAAGGTCTTCATTGCACCTCACTTCCTTTGACCCTATGCTCTATTGGTTTTAACCACTTGGTCCATCCTAGTAGCTATCAATGTAAAAGGTTGGTTAAGAAATATGTCTCTCATGATTGTGTCGGAGCAAGCTTGGCTATTCTCATCAAGAGCCCCATAGAAAATCTCAACCAAGGCATCATCAACAATCTTATGATCGAGAACTGTCCTCAAGCATTTGGTGAATCTCTCCCATGTAGTACTAATAGAGTCATCCGACAATTGCTCAAAATTATTTATTTGATATTTGAGCTTATGTTTTTTTGATCCTGGGAAATATCTTTTAGAAACACTTTCTAAAGATTTGCCCAACTTGTTATTGTACCCGGAGGAAGCTAGATAACCACACATCCGCATTACTAGTTAGTGACAAGGGAAACACTTGGAAACCAATGGCATCAAGAGAAAGATTTTGTGTCCCCATGACACTCTTGTAGATAAAAACAACATTATAGAGATAACTATGGTGGTTTTCTGAAGGTAGCCTTGTGAACAACCCACGATTTTTTTTGGAGCATTTGAAGAAAGACACTTGATGCCGAGAACTTAGCGTCTGCCAGTAATAGTGGCAGCACTATAGCACTAGTAACGCCTATAGCCATAGGGTTCAAGCAATATTGGTTCTAACCATAAGCATTCTCGTTGAAATCCCTAAGTTGTGGCCTATCATCCCTTGGGGGTGGATTTTCTTCTCTTGTCATATCATCATTCACATTCATTTCTTCCTCAACCACAATATCCTCATTCACATGAGCCATTCTTCTAAAGAGCCGATGGATCTCTAAATTGATCAGAGCTAAGGGATTGCCTGGGCTTCTTGTGTTGGGAATACAACCTAGTACACTCTACAAGTAAAATCAAACAACAAAAATAACAATAAAAGTAAAATACACGAGAGTCTAGAAATTAAAACTTGTACTAACTAGTCATGAAATTAAGTCAAAACCTAGTCGTATTCCCAGCAATGGCGCCATAATTTTTGATGATCTGATATTCATGCTATAATAAGAAAGTGGTCACTGTCAGCAATTAACCTAACCAAAGGTTAGGTCTATCTACAGGGAATAGAGGGCTTGACTACAAGAATTCACTATTAATCATTTCGAGCATCTATAACTAAAATCTCAAAATAGAGGGGGGGGGGGTTATGATTTATGAACAAAACTAAAATAAACACTATAATGACTATGTGAGAGAATATTAAAATTTAGGCAGAACTCGAGAATTGTGTTCCCCATAGTTTGTTAACTCAATTACCCTAGGCAATATAACTCTAATAGGAATTTGCATGCTGGATGGTAACTTAGGTTCTTCCAACCCTCTTGTGAAGCTAAAGATCAAATTTCACCATGGCACTTAGTCGAAAATTCATGGTGTTCCAACTAACTGTTACCCAGTGTCCTAGTTAACCTTTTCCTTGGTCAGGTTTGGTTGATTAGACGAGAACACATCAATCGAATCTTCTAGTCTACTTTCCTTTTCCTATTCGTCACTACGTTGATTGGGATTGTGATAGTAGGCGGTGTTTGATTTTGTCCACCACCAAACATCAATAAACATGAAGGGAAATAAATAATACAAGCAAAACCCTAATCATATAAATGCACAAAACCTAGGTTATTTCAAGTCAACTACCCATAGTTCCTACAACCCCAAGTTGTGGATGCTTAGCTACTCATGGCTAAGGCAAAACTAATAATAATAAAAATAAATGACATAATTGAGAATTTTACCCAAATAAATGAAGAATAAAAGCACCATAAATTACAAACCACAAGCTTTGATGAATGGATAATGAATACATGTATGTCTTGCAGTCTCTAAAATTGGTTTCCCAACTTGAAAGATAAAACTCTATTCTAAACCCTAGAAATACTCTAGAGAGAATATTCAAAGTGTATTTTTTTAAGATTCAACTATGGACTTCTCAAGTAAACCCTAACATAAATTATTTATAGTATTTAGATTTTAACCCTAAAAATTAAGCGAAAACAAAAATTGGCAGCAGGTACATTGTGCAGGTACGACTCATAAGGTGACCTATGAGTCATAATCGAGGTCTCGAATAAGGCACTTTTCATTTTGGACTTGACAACCTACCTTTTCTGCAATAACAACACAAAAACACATAAAAAAAACATAAAAAGTCGCATTAAGAACTTAAAAAATTCCTTGTTTTAGGCATCAAATGTGTTGTATTTTTTACAGCACATCACATCTCACCACACGAACCTCAAGAAAAATGAAAAGACTATCTAGTAGCATCGAAGCAAGAACATGAGCAGACCATATTAAGCACAATTCAACTCATAATCTAAACATGATACCAAAGCTAATAATCAATCCCATTAACTTGGAATATAGCAACAAATACTCAATCAATCCACCTCCCTTAACTCATTCATATTTTTACTCATATTTCCCATCCCAAACAACACACAAATATCACCCCAAATCATTCAAAATCAATTTGGGGATTAGTTCAACAAGTACCACAAGGCATAATCAACTCATGATTCCAACTATGCTAACATAATCCATACATTATCATGCTCCAATGACATTATAAATTAATGATCCTTCACAACTAATTTACAACCAATTGATTAAACAAATGACATAGGCAAGTTAATCAACTCAGGGCTAGCATAATTAATTCCTACTCAAAGTAATCCTAAGTTCATGTATGCAAGGTGTTTTGAAGTATATGCCTTAGCACTAGTTTAATCTCAATCATCAATCACACCATTCAAAGCCAAGCAAGTTTTGAAGGTAAAATAAGCCAATAAATCAAACCTTGTGAGGTAATGAACTGAAGAAAGCAACCCGAGTGGAGAAAATACCTATACCCTAATCGCCGAAGTAACTTGTTGGAATAGTGAAAGGTGATTGAAAAGTAGTCAGAGAAAATAAGGGAGAAAAGATTTGGGGTGAATCTCGATAATTTAGGGTTAAAAATAGGGTTAAAGTGATTTTCACCCCTATTTAAACCTTACCAGATTAGTTTTAAATGTTACTAAGTTGGGTCCACGAAACCCCGACTATGGGTCGTATCTTGTTCTATGGCCCGTAATTATGGTCTTGTAGACCACTTTAGACTTGGAAAAATTTTGAAAATTTACTTGAGCACTACGAACTCAATTTATGACTCATAGCTTTCATTTTGAGGTGTAAAGTTGGCTTGTAGCAGAGTGTCAAATTCACCAAATTAATATACTCTCTACGGGATAGGACTACGAGTCGTAAAGTCCACAAAGTCTCATATGTTTGGTTATAGAGACTACTTCAAATGTAAATCTCTTCTCTTTTGACATTTTTGCTCAACACTTGCACAATCCTCTCAAAACACACCATTACCCCAAAATACGACCAATTCAATGTCTGAAATCAACAATCAAAACACTACCTAAGAATCTACAAAATGAGAATGAACTTGAAAACAAGCAAAACATCAAAACCTCTTGTGTTGCCTCCTAAGTAGTACATGATTTAATGTCATAGCATGACTTAGTCATCTTTAATGATATAAATTTCCTCAATATCCCACACTTTAATTTTTAGTTCATCGGGGTGCTTCATAGACTAGTGAATGACAAAAACCACTTCTGCATCATTTACCCTAAACATAATTTCATTGGAATCCATATCAACCAGGGCTCTCCCTGTGCCCAAAAATGGTCTTCCCAGAATAATAGGGACCACATAATGATCCTCATAATGAAGAATACAAAATCCATCGAGAGTATGAGCTTATCCATTTTCACTAATACATCGTAAAGTATTCCCTTCGGTCTCTTGATTATTCTATACACGATCAATAAGGTCATCCTCGTCAGAGTATGGGAACCCAAAATAAGCTTTTAAAACACCATAAGATACATCAAAATGATACTATCTCCTAAATAACACAACGCTCTTGCAAACTCAACATCGCTGATGGTACAAGGGATGGTAAATCTATCGGGATCTTCCCTTTTTTGGACTAATGATTTGTTAGTAATGGCACTACAATGTTTGACCTCTTGTGATAGCTCTTGGCTTATCGTGCATTTAGTTAAACCAAATCCTTTATATATTTACCATACCTAGGCATTTTCTCCAATACTTCGATAAGGGGAATATTGATGGACAATTATTTCAACATGGAGCGAAAGTGTTTGAACTTACCATCCTCCTCCTTTTGTTTGAGCCTTTGGGGAAAAACAGAAGGAGCTCCTGAGATTGTGTTATTCTTTTCTGGTTCCTTTACCACTTCAAATCTCACCCCGTCATTCACCAAACCTTCTTTCTCAACCTCTACTTTGTAATCAACACTCTTTTCACAAACCTCATCAAGAACCACTAGCATTGAAGGGTCAATTATACTCTTTCCATTTCTTGTCATAACTACCATGCAATGTCCCTCATTCTTATGATTTTAAATAGTATTGTTAGGAAAAGTACATTTCTGGCATTGGTTCAATTGAATATACACTTGATTGAATTGTTGCTCTAGTTGCTTGATGGCCATTGAATGAGACTCTATCTTTTGGTTTATGCTTAAGATATCAAACTTCATTCCCTTTAGAGTCTCATCTTAGTTTCTACTTTCTTCAACAAATTATCAAACATCATTTCTATTCTTGAATTGCTAGAAATGACATTACAATTATGAGGAGGCACATAAGTAGCATTTCTATACTCATCTATTTGGCCCTACTCAGCTTCAGGAACCCAATCTCTCAAAATAACAACCACCATTATCTCTATATACACCCCCTCAGTGGTAGTTCTGACCTTGATTTCTAGAATCTTGACACCAATAGTCCGCATGGGACTCTTGGCCATTATTCCAATAACCCACCTCTTGATCTCTAATAAAGCAAACATCTTTATCATAATAGTGCTCCCCATACATGGGTGCTCTAGGAGGTTGGTGGACTACCACATGTACTCTTTCATGATTTTTCTTAACCACCAAATTCGTACTCATGCAGAGTTGAGCTAGTTGTTGCATGATCTCTAAGCTGATTCTAGCTTACTCAACATTCACCACACATAAGCTCCTTGTAGAAGCTCTCTCCTTTTCCACATTTTCTATTGATCTAGACTACTTGCTCTATCCTTTCTGTTATTCTTCTCAACCTTTGATCTATGAACATGCCTCCTATGATAGTATCGGCACAAGCTTAACTATTCTCATAAAGATCCCAATAAAAAATGTCCACTAAGGTGTCATCCATGATCTTATAGTCTGGAACACTTCTCAAGAACTTGGTAAACATTTCCCATATTTTGCTAATAAAATCACATAACAATTGCTCAAAGTTATTGATTCGATCCTGCAATTTAATCATCTCTGACCTTGGAAAGTATCTCTCTAAAAAGGCTTGTTACAATTCTGCCCAACTGGTGATTAAGTTCTGTGGGAGTTCTGATAGCCAAACTATTGTATTACCGGTAAAAGATAAAGGGAACACACATAACCCAACAGTATCCATAGAATGATTCTGCGTACCCATCACACTCTTCCACACAAAAGCCATATTGTGCAGATGGCTATGATGATTCTCAGAAGGTACCCCCATAAATAAACCACTGCTAAAGAATTTGGAGTAATCCACTTGACAACGTGAATTTAGTGTCGTGGCAATACTATAACTCTGTATGACATCCATGGCCATGGGAGTTAACTGGTATTGGTTCGATCCACAGGCATTCTTATTGAAATACCTGAGTTGTGGCCTATTTCCCATGATGGTGGATTATCTTCTCTGCCAACATCATCATCATTTTGGTTTACAGCTTCATCAATCGCAACATTCATATTTTCTTTGGCCATTTTTTTTACAACACGTTAGATCTCTAAATTGATTGGAGCTAAGGGTCAACCTTGGCTCCTTGTTTAGACATACACATATAGTGTTCCTTGGCAACAACAGCATTCTTTCTTGATTATCACTCAAGATACACCTCTATTTGAGGTCAAAATGTTCGTCAATAATAAAAACCCTAACCAAGGTTAGGGTCTAATCCTAAGGGGATACGAGGCTTTGGCACTTTGATTCACTGACAATCAATTCAAATATAAATAACGTAATTCTCAAGGAAGGGAGATTTCACAATGATTGATAAAAAATTAAATTAAACTAATAAAATGGAGAGACAATCGAATTGTACAGAAACTTAAGAAGTTGTGTTCCCTATGATTCACGAACTTAAACACCCCAGATAACACAACCTCAATTGGAATATTGCATGCAAGATGATAATTTAGGTTCTTCCTGCCCTCTTGTGAATTTGAAGGTCAAATTTCGCTATCTTCGCCAGCTACCATAGTGTGCCAAACAAACCATTACCCGTTGTCCTAGTGAACCTCTCCTTGGCCGGGTTTGGTTAACTAGACGAGAAGACATCAATTGAATTATGTTACCTATTTTCCTTTCCTATTCATCACTACCTGGCTAGGATCATGACACTAGGCGAGATTTAATGTTGGTCACCATTCAAAAACATGCAAAATGAAGGGAAATAGATAATAAATGCAAATACCAACTCAAGAAGTGCAAATAATCTGGGTTTTCTATGTTAGCTATTCATGGTTCCCACAACCCCAAGTGGGTTTAGCTACTCATGACTTGGGAAGAAAGTAAACAATGAATAAAGAAAACATAGTTGAGAGCTTACCGAAGAAGAATGAAGAACAATAAAACCACCTTTGTATTTAGAATCACAAGCTTGAATGATGAAATTAATCCACAAGTGAATCTAATCTCCAAATCTGAGTCTCCAAAGATAACCCTAATATTTTATTCACTATTCTCTCTCTGAAACTCTCTACAACACTCTAAAACTATGAAAAACTTTGTGCTAAAACCTTAAAATATACTATTTATCATATTTATAAATGAGTCCCTAAATTAAATATAAAATATGGTTGGCGTCTGCTATGGCTCATAGTTACGACTTGTAGTATGCCCTACTATGATACACCTCTATGATACAAAACACGTTTGTATTTTGGACTTCACTACTATGATACACCTCTATGAGTCGTAATCTGGTTTATGACTAGTATTGCCTTCTCATAGTCCACAGTTGCATTTCTTGGTCCAATCTTGATCAACATTGTAATTTACTATAAATCCACCCTTTACGAGTCGTAGAAGGGACTATAACTCATATCGGGGGCTCGTAGGGCTGAACTCCACATTTTCAGACTTTGCTTTTTAAACACTATGAGTTGTTATGAGACAGCCTCTACGACGCATAGCATGGGGTATGACTCGTAGTGAAGCCCTTATGTGCTGATAATCAGTAAAATCTACAACTTTTGACAAAATCAAGCCAACCTATATTTTCTACCAAACCAAACACAAAAAAAAAATAAAAACCATAAAATTTGCATTAAGAACACACAAAATCCTAGGTTTTAGGGATCAAATGTGTTATATTTTGATAGCACATGAAGATGCTTAAATGGATTAGGTAAGGTGCCCTCGGGAACCTCATTTACTATGTAATAACTAGTCCCCTAGGTTTGGTCATTACAAACTTGGTATCAAAGTACGAGATTTTAAAATTTTCCTTACATGTGTTTGTATGCCATGTAGTGTAGGGTCTTGTTCAAGGTTATGAAGCATGCCACTATCTTGAATGAAACGAAGGACAGTCTTCCCTTCTTTCTTATTCAATGTAGTGATGGTATTTGCCTTAAAAATCTGGTAACACTATTTATATAGAGTCCATATACATGTCTTCACCAACTACAAAAGCCTCCAGCATGTGTTAACCCATAAGGATCTCAACCTGAGGCAATGGAGATAGTTATAATGTCACGACCCTACCTCGGGGCCGTGAATGGTGCCGATAGGACACCGCGACAACTGCTTATACAGAATCTTTACTTACGACAACTAAGGAATATCACAAAAATTTTGACAGAGTTTCCTCTGGTTTACTGCCTAACCCACCTGCAAACAGCAAACCCAACAATACCAGATATAGTCATAAGAATAGGTATACAAACACAAACGCGGGCCGGCAAGGTCACCGCCGCGGCAGAGCCGCCC
>JAOTQJ010109777.1:0-11131 GCA_025642045.1 Solanum sejunctum | reverse complement strand
GTGAAGGAGCAAGACATACCCAAAACAGCTTTCAGAACACGCTATGGTCATTTTGAATTTCTTGTTATGTCATTTGGACTAATGAATGCACCAGTAGTTTTTATGGATCTGATGAATAGGGTATTCAGTCCATTCTTGGATATTTTTGTGATAGTATTTGTAGATGACATTTTGGTATATTCAAGATCAGAAGAGTACCACGCAGGTCACTTACGACAAGTGTTATAGACTCTTTGTGATCGAAAGTTGTATGCCAAATTTTCTAAATGTGAATTTTGGCTAAAGTCAGTGGTATTCTTGGGTCATATTGTGCCTGATGAGGGAATAAGGGTTGACTTACAAAAGATAGAAGCTGTGAAAGATTGGCCAAGACTCATAACACCCACAAAAGTTCGGAGCTTCTTAGGTTTGGTAGGTTATTACAAGAGGTTTGTTGAAGGCTTTTCTTCTATTTCTGCACCTCTAACCAAGATGACACATAAGGTAACCAAGTTCCAATGGGATGATGCATGTGAAAGAAGCTTCCAGGAGCTGAAAAATAAATTAACTTCTGCACCCGTACTAGTGCTTCCAGAAGGTATTGAGGGGTATGCAGTGTATTGCAATGCTTCAGAAGTTGGCTTAGGGTGTGTATTGACACAGAATGGTAAGGTAATTGCTTATGCATCCAGGCACCTATGACTACATGAGAAAAACTACCCAGAACATGATCTTGAGCTAGCAACAGTTGTGTTTGCTTTGAAAATATGGTGCCACTATTTGTATGGAGTTCATGTTGACATATATACTGATCATAAAAGCCTGCAGTACATCTTTAAATAGAAAGATTTAAACTTTAGACAGCGGAGATGGCTAGAGCTAATAAAGGATTATGACATTGACATACTATACCATCTGGGGAAGGCAAATGTGGTAGCTGATGCTCTGAGTCATAAGGCAATCATAAATCTAGTGATCAAGTTGTGGTAAATCAAGGAATAGCCAAGGATCAACATCAGCTAGCCACTTTAGGGGTTCTCCTTCTTGAAACTCCAAAGGAATTAGTTACTGTGCATAATGCTGTAGAATCTTCATTGGTAATAGAAGTAAAAGAAAAATAGTTCGAGGATCCTAATCTACAACAGCTGAAGGAAAAGGTGAGTCAGGGTATGATAAAAGGCTTTGACCTTGCACAAAATGGAGTACTTTATTGCAGAAATAGATTACGTGTCCCTGATATTAATGGGTTAAGAAAGAGAATAATGAAAGAATCCCATCATTACCAATATTTCATCCACCTAGGATCAACTAAGATGTACCATGACCTGAAGGGAATGTTTTGGTGCAGAGGCATGAAAAAGGTCCTTGCAGAATTTGTAGCTCAATGTCCAAATTGCCAACAAGTAAAAGTAGAACACCAAAAACGAGGAGGTTATATGCAATGTATAAAACTTCCAACATGGAAGTGGGATATGATTAATATGGATTTTGTTACAGGTTTGCCTCGTTCATCTTAGAAGTTTGACTCCATATGGGTAATAGTTGACAGACTCACAAAGTCAGCACACTTCTTACCAGTCAGGAGTAATTATACAGCTGAAGAATATGCCAAGTTATAGCTAAAAGAGATAGTCAGGCTATATAGAGTCCCAATCTCCATTATATCTGATTGAGGAGCCCAATTCACTACAAAGTTTTGGAAATTATTCCAAAGGAGTTTAGGAACACAAGTGAATTTGAGTACAACTTTCCACCCTCAAACAATAGTCAAGCAGAACGTACCATTCAGACACTTGAAGATATGTTGCGAGCTTATGCATTGGACTTTAAAGGTAGTTGGGTGGACCATTTGCCACTTATTGAATTTTCCTATAATAACAGCTACCACGCGAGTATCGAAATGGCACCTTATGAAACTTTGTATGGAAGGAAATGTAGATCACCAATTGGATGGTTTGAAGTAGGTGATACCACCTTACTTGGGCAAAATCTAGTACAACAAGCCATAGAAAAAGTTAAAGTGATACAACAACGACTAGAAACAGCCCAAAGCCATCACAAATCATATCCAGATGCCAGGAGAAGAGGACTAGAATTTTCAGTAGGTGATTCAATATTTTTAAAGGTGTCCCCGATGAAAGAGGTTATGAGATTTGGTAAGAAGGGAAAATTGAGTCCCCGTTACATAGGGCCATATCAGATTATTAAGAAGGTTGGATAAGTTTCATATGAACTAGAGCTACACCAAGAGCTTTCAATGGTTCATCCAATTTTTCGTGTCTTAATGCTTCGATAAGAAGCTAAGGAACAAAGTAATAGCTTCAGTTAAAGTACTTTGGAGGAACCAGGAAGTAGAAGACATAACATAGGAAGCTGAGGATGCGATGAAATTGAAATATCCACACTTATTTGAAGCTAAACCCGAAGTCCAACATACAGAATGTGGACATTAATAGGTATGCGGTATGGAATACTTAATGTGTTGTTAACGTTTGTGCAAGTAAAGATTTAAACTTGGTTAAGCTATCTAATTATGCTAACATTTGATGATGAATGTTTCTAAGGGGGGGAGTATGTAACACCCCACACCTTACACTAATAGTATGAATTGACGCTAATTTTCAAAAGTGCTCGAATCTCGCGTTAATGGTCTATATGTGCATCTAGCGCATAAGAGGGTCGAGTGAATATACGTTTTATGTTGAATTGAGGAGATTATGGCATTAAAATGAAGTGAGATAATAGAGGTGCTTGTAGGACTTAGAAGCTAGTAGGTGATTCAGCTACTTGCTTAGCTTAAAATCGCTAGTTAAATAGAGACGAGGATCGACGTCGAAATTTATCCAAGTTCAATTATGAATAAAGTCCGTGTTAATAGTGTAACTTTGGACCATGTTTTAGAATCATAAATGGACTATATGTTAATCCCAAAAGAGGTATTAAAAAGGTCCCAAAGTCAATACAAAACACTTAGCAAATTGGGCCGAAACCTAAGAATGAGAAATCTGAAAAATGGGCAGCCCAAGTCCATGTATTTGAAGCTCCAAAAGGCCCAAGTGACATGAGGAAGGTGCTGCATCACCTACTTGCACGTGAGGGTCAAAGCAGCTCCCACAACACTATCATTCCATTGAACTCTCAAAAAACAAAAAACCCAGCTTAGTCCTCAAAGTTCTCTCAACCTTTCTTCACCTTCCAAAGTAGCTAAATAACTCTTCTAGGGTTCTTGGAGAAGATTGATACCTTGAAGGTAGTGGTAAGTAATCTTACATATGTTTTTAGTATGGTTTTACTATGAAAAATAAGAATTATATGTTAGTATAACTGTGCTGGAATTTCTGGACAGATTGTGTGCTAAGGAGTCTTATGCACTTTTCTTGTTAATTAAGTGGTTTTTATCTTGTTGGCTGGCTTTATTATATATTATTACTTAATTATGAAGTAAATTTTGGTTTTACAGAAGTGTAAAAAGGCTAATTAACTATTGTTACAGTCCACAAAATTGAGTTGTTATGTGATGTCGCAATTATGTGCTTCGTATGAACTTGTGGATTATTGGAAAGCAAGCTGTTGCTTCACATCCTTAATAACTAATTTGTTGCTGTTCTGAAACTGATTCATATCGGGTTGTATGTATAAAAGTTGCTGGAACAGTTTGGTTAAGTTTGGAATAAGTTTGGAGTTGGCGACGTCGAAATGTAGCGACGGAAGTTAACGTTATGCTGTCCGTTTTTAGATTATGTGGAATTGTGATGTGTTGTGCTTTGTGGGCTGTTGTGAGGATGTTATAGACTTAAAATAGGCTGTACATGGTGTGTATATGCTAAAGGAATACGCCCGGGTTTATAAACACCCGTTTGCTGCCCGTGTAGTGTTTTCTTATGTGATTGAGATGCCAAGATGTATTCATTGGCTTGTAAAGCTAGTTTTATCCTCTACTATGTTGTAGATAAGTATTTGGAGGAAGGGAAGGTTATCTCGAGGTAGTAACGAAGTCATGCAACAATGTATGTAAGGTTATTTGATTTTGTATCACTTGGCATGAAATATAGATCTCTCCTTGGTACATAAAGGCATTCACCAACTCCGACACAATTATTAACCATGACTCCACTTATGTACATGTTCATATGATTCCACATATAGTACCCTCAAACCTACCTAGATACTTTAACACCAAGTTACATGAGTTCCTGCTACAAAATAAATTTCACAAGTTATTCCATTTCATATGCATTTTATTATTTACGTAACATACTCTTTTCACTGTCATGTTGTCCTGTGTGATTATCCACATGTCATATGCTACATATATAGTTTTGCATCTCCAATATTATGGCCACCAAAAGAATTATCTCAAAGGTAATTGAAAGATGCAGTATACAGTTTTGATGGGTGGTAGCCTGAGAGGATTCATTACGAACCTAGCATAGGGACGATCCCG
Source organism: Solanum sejunctum (assembly GCA_025642045.1). NCBI lineage: Eukaryota > Viridiplantae > Streptophyta > Magnoliopsida > Solanales > Solanaceae > Solanum > Solanum sejunctum. The sequence continues at coordinate 6,708 of JAOTQJ010109777.1, read as the reverse complement.
ATATAGTATTATGGGTGGTAGCCCGAGGGAGTTCATATAGAACCTGGGATAGGGACGATCTCAATACAGTTACCACTAACCAGTTGGTCATATGATTATAGCTGTGCACATATTACTTTTTAGTACAAATTTTATAGTAAAGGTAAAGTGATATAAAGGGCATAAAGTACATGATTCCACAACATAGCTAAGAGTGGTCCCTGATCTTCCACAGATGCATGGTTTCATTTGAGTTGTTACTTTATATATAGTATATCCTGCCTTACATACTCAGTACATTATCCCATACCGACGTCTCTTACAGGGGACCTGCATTTCATGCTGCAGTTACAGGTGCTAGTAGATCTCCCTAGTAGGAGTACAGGATATTCAGCTACTGTCATCAAGCTCTAGGTTACTTCAGAGCTTTGTACATGTCCAGAGCTAACATGTTTTTATTACATAGTTTGTTGAGGCGGGGCCTATCCCGACCCTTGTTAGATGTTTTTCATTTTTAGAGGCTTTGTACACTATGTGAAGTACAATGAAGTCATGTCTCACACTTTAGACAGCGTGGCCCCAATGACCTAGTCATATGCATTTCCTTTTGGCATCACTGTTTATCTGCTTAAAGCCATGTCAAACATAGAAATCCCTTATAATATGTAGAAATCGCATATAGTTACAGGTTGGTTCTCCCGGGCCTTATCGGTAACGAGTGCCGATCTGCCCTACGGGACTTTGGGCCATGACAGTTTCCCTGTTTGCTTGCTTCTTGCTAGACATTTGGTAAGGTCTAGGATACTTCGGCAACTTGCCAAGTACTCTTTTGTGATGCTCAGTATCCAATACATCCTTATGAGCTCATTTTGACTTGTTTTTGCATGTTTGTGTTCCAAGTGCTCCTCAATCTTCACCTTGTTGCAAAATAACAATTTATGTCAGCTTATAATACAAAATAGGTCATCAAGGACACTTCTTATGCATAATTCAAGCCTTAGATCAGTGCAAATTTACTACTCATTAGCACCCCCAACTTAACTCTTTACATGTCCTCAAGTAAATCAAATGTCGACTAGTTCAAAGATTATGTCTATGAAATGTACTAAATGACACTCAATTGGCCAAGGCACAAAATACATTCACCATGCAACAGCTAAACTGCACACTTCAAGATTGGAGCAATGACTAGAACATACCTTCCGAAGTGTTCACTAACAAATGCTTACCTAAAGGCAAAACCACGCTGAACATGTCACGACCCAACCCAGGGACCCTGATTAGTCCCGATTAGGCACCCAAACAAATACTAAATTGGATTTACAAGTGCCTGAGGTCATGGTACATGTTTGTCGACCCAGGGTGAATAGAATAATGGGCATGGTGTGCTTCGCCCATAACCTGCTGCCACAAACCTGCAATATTCGATACACATAACCTGCCTTCGAACAATAAGATCCTATTAGGAGAAAGCTCAAATGGGGTATGCTCCTTCTCCAGGGCTATGTCCCTATATTGTGCTAGTATAGGATCCTCATATTGCCTTTGTTTAATTTCTGCTATAATAGAAGATTCACTTATGCCTCATACAGAAACTCTTGCGTTATCCGAATCTACCAATCGAACTCCTAGATTGGCTAACTACTAAATATCTCAAAATGTCTCCTTCTTCTCTAAGGGTGTGTCAGCTAAACTGCCCATAGACTTGCGACTGAGTGCATCTACTATGACATTGGCTTTCCCTGGATAGTAGAGAATATCAATATCATAGTCCTTTAACAATTCTAACCACCGCTGCTACCGCAAGTTCAGTTCTATCTGCTTAAATATGTACTGGAGACTTTTGTGATCTATAAAAATATCAACATGAACACCGTACAAATAATGCCTCCAAAATTTTAAAGCATGGATCACCGCAGCTAACTCCAAATCATGGGTAGGGTAATTCTACTTGTGCTTCTTGAGCTGCCGGGAAGCATAGGCTATCACTTTGCTGTGCTGCATTAATACACATCCCAAAACCACACAGGAAGCATCACAATAAACCACGTACCCATTTGGACCTTCAGGCAAGGTCAGAACTGGAGCTGTAGTCAGTTTTTCCTTCAATACCTGAAAGCTGTGCTCACAGGCATCGGACCACTGGAACTTCGCCCCTTTATGCGTTAAATTTGTCAAAGGCACTACAATTAAAGCAAATTTATATACAAATATCCTGTAATAACTAGCTAGCTACAAAAAGCTACGTACCTCCATCAGCATTGTGGGTCTATGCCAACTCCTTACGGCCTCAACTTTTTGGGAATCTACCCGAACGCCTTCAGATCCTATAATATGGCCCAAGAATGCTACCGAAGATAGCCAAAACTTGTATTTTGAGAATTTTTCATATAACTTTTGGCGAAGAAGAGTGCCAAGGATGCTTCTCAGGTGATCTGTATGATCCTCCTCAGATCAAAAATATATTAGGATGTCGTCAATGAACACAATCACGAACATATCCAAGAATGGTTTAAACACTCGATTCATAAGGTCCATAAATACCGCTGGAGCATTTGTTATCTCGAAGGACATAACTCTGAATTCATAATGTCCATAGCGAGTTTTGAATGCTATTTTAGGAATATGTTCTTACCGCACCCATACCTGGTGATACCCTGATCGCAGGTCTACCTTTGAGAAATACCTGGCTCTCTGCAACTGGTCAAATAGATCATCAATCCTGGGAAGGGAGTATTTATTCTTAATAGTTACCTTGTTCAACTGTCGATAGTCAATACACATCCGCAGTGACCCATCTTTCTTCCTCACGAATAGTATCGGAGCTCCCCAGGGAGAGGTGCTAGGCCGAATAAAGCCTTTCTCCAACAAATCTTTAAGCTACTCCTTCAATTCCTTTAACTCGGCTGGCGCCATTCTGTATGGAAGGATCGAGATAGGCTGAGTACCAGGCAATAAATCTATAGCAAGCTTCACTTCTCGCTCCGGAGGAAGACCGAGAAGTTCATCCAAAAATACATCTAAAAATTCACTAACTATGGGAATGGGCTGAAGAGTCGGAGGCTCGGCATTCACATCATGTACCCAAACCAGGTGATAAAGACCCTTTTTTGATTATCCTGCTAGCCTTGAGGTACAAAATAAATTTACCCCTTAGCGTTGCAATATTACCCGACCATTGCAGAACTGGTTCTCCTAGAAACTGAAATTGTACTAACTTTTTTGGACAATCAACCTTAGCGTAGCAAGAAGCTAGCCAATCCATGCCCATAATTATATCAAAATCCATCATATCTAGTTCTATCAAATCAGCCAGAGTACAGCGGTCAAGAATAAATTCCGAGCAGTTTCTATAAACTCTATTAACTATAATAGATTCACCTATTGGTGTCCCAAACTCACAAGCCTCTATTGGTTCAGACTCTATATCAATCTTGCATGCAACCAACGGGGAAATGTACGAAAAAATGGAACTAGGGTCAATTAACACATACATATCCCGAGAACAAACAAATAATGTACCTGTGATAACATTAGGCAATGCCTCCTGGTCCTGTAGGCTAGCTAGGGCATAAATGCATTTAGCAGGACCGCTGGAACCTGGAACTCCACCGCGAGTTCTGTCATGACCTGCTGTCACTGGGGTACGTCATCCCATAGGGCTTATATCCATTGAAAAAGAAGAAGAAGCTCCGACTGCTCTAGAAGTCTGGGTGGACCCTTCTGCACCAACTCTATTAGGACAATCCCACATCAGGTGGCCTTGACGGCCACAAATAAAACAGGCACCATTAGAGCGGAAACACTCCCCCAGGTGACGTTTCCTTCAATGAGGACACAGGGGTATAGTAAATCTCTGCTGGCTGCTGGAACCCGGTCCTGACCCTGACTGACTAGTAATAGCTGGTCTCCTACTAGGGGTCTGCGAAGATGTGCTTCGCACTGGTCGAGAAGGAGTCCCACTCTGATGCGGCTGAGACTGCCTGCCCCAGAAATCTGCTACTGAACCGAATGACCTAGCCCTTTTTGGTAGCCCCTTATCATCTATCCTGTCCGCCTGGCGTCCTCAATGACTATCCTCCATCCCCTGGGCATGGGCATGAATGCAGGCAATATACATCCCCGATTAGGTAGCCAATACCAGACAACTATCCACATAATATGAATCTAGCCCCATAATATACCGATGCATACGATCTATTATGTTGGAAACAAGTACAGGTGCATATTGGGCCAAAGAGTCGAATTCCAGACTATATTCCCAAATCGACCGACCCCGCTGCCTCAATATCAAAAACCTATCCTCCCTGGCGCGCCTAATTTCTAGAGGTAAAAAGTGAGCCAGGAATGCCTCAGTGAACTCGCCCCAAATAGCAAGTTGGGCATTCACACCTTGGGATAAAAGCAATGACTCATACCAATTTTCCATAACATCCTGCAATCGATAGGATGCCAACTCCACAGATTCCACTTTGGAGGCCCTAATCACCCTTAATGTCCGCTGCACCTGTCGCACGAACTCCTAAGGATCTTCTAAAGTTTTGGACCCGAAGAATTCTGGTGGTCCACAAGTCAAGAAATCATAGGCTCGAGAACTATCTCGAAAGGCTGCCTGACTACTTCCAGACTCCTGTCTGTGGGATTGACGTGCCACAATCTGAGACAACAATTGCACTGCCTCTCGCAGCAGTTCCTCGATTTCTACACCTGGATAGGGAGTTGGAGGTTCTGACGCCTAATCCTCTGGAGCTAGTGCGTGACTGAGCCCACTGTCAGGAATACAATCTCTGCTCTGACTGATCACGATCCTGGGTAGTTCCCTAACCATGTCGGGCCCTACCTAGTGCTACAAGTATTCCCCTACGGCTGACTGGTTTCTCCCACGATGGCATACTTGAAATTCAAATAATTTCTATCAGGGAGGGAATCATCCTATTAACATCACTCTAACGTACGATCTAAGACCAGAAGGAAGAGTAACATCCTAAATGTCCTGTAGCCTCCTGTTTATAGGTTTGGTGCATGACACACCAATAAAAAAGACTCTAATTTAGACACAATCTATGGACACTCGGAGTACTAATTGCTCTGGTACCACTTCTGCCACGACCCAACCCAGGGACCGTGAATAGTGCCAATTAGGCATGTAGACAAACACTAAATTGGAATTCCAACTTTAATAGCTAAGGAATCTATCAAAATTTCGGCAGACTTTCCTCTATTTTTTATTGACTAACCAAACCTGCAAATAGCAAATCCAGCATACAGTAAATATCTATACATATATGTATGCGGGCTAACAAGGTAACCGCTGCGGTAGAACCATCCAACAATTGTATCATACATACATAGTCATACCAAATGCAATATTCCATACCCATATGTATCCACAGACCTCTACACATACGAACTGAATCATAGGACAGGATAGGGCCCTGTCATACCCTCGAATATACATAAATGCAAAATATAGAAAACAAGTGTACATGTACATACCAAAAATCTGCTCCCGAGACAAAGGGAGCACTTCAACGGTAGATAGAGATCCTAAGAAGGTAGCTCTCTAGCTTGCACGTAAGTACCTGTGGGCATAAAATGCATCCCCCGAAGGAAGGGGGTCAGTACAAAATACATACCGAATATGTAAAGCAGAAAATATGAAATATAAATGAGAGTAATAATCCCAATAAAAATATATGAGTCAAACCTGCATGCAAACATCAAAATAATCCTTTATTTAAAATACCAAAGTAATGCATATCGGATGGGAACGATGGCGACCTCCAAACTCGCGCCATACCACAGCATAACACCAGAAATTTCAAATCTCCAAAATCTCCAACACAAGTCCCAACTATAGCATAAGTGAGCCGAGGCGAACAACGGCTATGCACTCACGTCATAGGATAGGTGAGCCGAGGCCAACATTGGCCAAAGACTCACATATCGTAATGTGTAGAGGTCATCTGCTCGATAAGTGAGACGAGGTGAACAGCGGCCAAGCACTCACATGATCCAGGGTGAATGATGCTCAGCACCCACACATCATGATGCCAACATATTCCAAGCGCAACTTCTTATGTCTCCAAACTAAGCAAAGCTGGCCCATGGGCAAATCGACCTGCCTTATCCAACCTACTTCGGAATATATGTATACATATATACATATAGTTATACCTACGCATGATAATAATCGACCCAACAACCAGGGAAAGAGACCATAATGGCATGAATAGAGTCGTGAGAATTACATGCATAAAAAAAACTAGTTCCATAAGCTTAGTGATATGCAAAATATTCATTTTTGAACTCGAGAAGCTATTCATTTATGAATATTGGCAAAGTTGTTCAAATTTACACATAAAGGTGATTTCAAAGGAACTTACTTAATCCCCATTATACACATCACCAGAATAGGCTTCAAAATAATTTTAAAGTGATTTAGAATCTCTATCGAAAGTTGTACGTGTTAGTAATTTCAGAACCATTTGAACCAATAGTTTTCGAAACTACTTAACTTTCGGTCAAACAAACACTATTCATGGATTCTAAAGACTCAAAAGTTAAGGATGGAGTTAATTTAGCATAAGAGTGGCAAGGAATGAACATAGACCCCATTTAGGCTTTTCGTCGAAAGTTACGGGCATTTACACCCTCCAATAAAATACATTCTTTCAACATCTTAAACCATTTCACACTTTTACAACTTGCGGGCTCTACATACCTAAG
>JAOTQJ010109766.1:0-11132 GCA_025642045.1 Solanum sejunctum | reverse complement strand
TACCTGAGCTATTGTACCCCCGGATTGGGTATGGTCTAATGCAACACTTTATATAGAGTATATTATATATATAAGATAATTTCATCATCATATAGCCAATCATATCATATCTCATGCTTTGGACCTTCAGTTCCTCAAGAAACCACATCCGGACATTTTATCAAACACTTAGAAGGCGTGTAATGCTGGTAAAAAGCAATGAAATATAGAGATAAATCATGCAAGAAAATCTATGGTAAAAACGTCAATCAACATCTTGTAACACCTACAAGAAATACACATCAAAATCCCTTCTCAAGTCATACAATAGATCAAATATTTGTAGCTCAAAACATAGCAAAATAGTGATTATTTCACATAGTTTTAACATAGTGTGCAATGAATATCATAATAAGAAAGACCTATTTGTAAATCAATTTTAAATAATGCAATTTGAGAAAAAAAGAGTCTTGGGTATAATAGGTGAAAGGAACCCATGAAACAAACCATCATACCTTAGCTTTGGAGATAAACTTGATGAAGATTGGAGATAGAGACTTGAAGCTTGAATAACATCCTTGATGAAATCCTTAAGATTGGTCTTGAGTTTTGGGGCTTGAATTTTTAGAGAAATACTAATCTAAGTGCTTGAGTGAGTATGGGCAATGTTTAAGATGATATGAGGATGAAATAAGGCTAAGTATAGGTATTTTCAAGTATGGAAATCCTTAGGCCCAAGACATGAAAGTCTTGGATCGAAGTCAAACAAAACAGGACCAAAATAATACTGTCCACGTCGCAGAAGTGACACAGATTATTTACTGGAATTTATATTTTTGCACAAACAAGTTCTAAAAAAATGGGCAGACTCTTCATCCAAACTCAGAATGAGGTGAAACCAAGTGCATTGGAAAGTTATACAAAGAGATCTAATTTGGTAGGTTGTGGTATACCTAATTCTTTGTATGCTAAGAGATATGCCCCTACAAATTTGACCTTCCTAAATTGCATTTTTGTGATTTTTAGATTTTGATACAGTTGCTCTAAAATTTAATTTAGACCCATTTCCCACTTAAATTTACCCCATGAACAAGAATACAAAGTTGAATTTTCAAGATAATGAATGGATTTTTAGATAGATTAAATTATGATTCTAAGCACTTCCGAAGCACATTTTCAGGCATTTTTTGGGGTCATTTCAAAGGCACAATCGATTTTATGCTTTGCATAGGAGATAAAAGGTTTATGAGGTTTCTGGTTTCATCACTAGTATGTTAAAAGGCTTTGATTTTGATGTGTATGCATTGAATGATCCGGGTGCCACTCTTTCTTTTGTTATCCCCTTTATTGCCAAAAAGTGTCATATGAGGTGTCTACTCCTATTTGTGCAACTATTATTGTTAGAAAGGTGTATAGAAATTTCCCCATTCACATTTTCCATAAGATTTTGCCTTGTGATCTTTTTGAGTTGGATATGGTTGATTTTGATATCAGTCTTGAGATTTATAGGTTGCATGCATACTATGCCTCCATTGATTGTAGCAGCCATAAGGTCTAATTCCAATTTTAGAACCCATTCCTGAGAGGGAGAGTCATGTTTTGGTGGTCATGTGTAGATTCATCTCTTGCACTAAAGCCATAACTTAATCTCTAAGGGGTATCTTTACCATCTTGTGAGGGTTAGGGATGTGTAGTCCAAAGTCCTTTCCATAGAGTTGGTTCCAGTGGTAAATTTATTCCTTGATATTTTTCCTAGTGACCTGCCCAGTGTTCCTCCCGAAAGTGAATTAGATTTTTGTATAGACCTCCTTCCCGATACTCAACCCATTTCCATTCCCTCTTAGCGTATGTCCCCGATGGAGTTAAAGGAGTTGAAGGAGCAATTGAGGGGCTTGTTGGAGAAGGATTTATTAGGCCTAGCCAATCATCTTGGGATGCACTGGTCTTGTTTTTGAAGAAGAAGGATGGGTCCCTTAGAATGTGTATTGACTATTGACAACTTAACAGGGTCACCATAAAGAATAAGTATCCTCTTCTAAGAATTGATGATTTGTTTAACCAATTGCATGGGGCTAGCCATTTCTCTAAGATTGATATTCGATCCGGGTATCATCAAGTGGAGGTGAGGGAGTGTGATATTCCTATGATGGCCTGCGGACTAGATATGGGCATTATGAGTTTGTTGTGATGTCTTTTGGGTTGACAAATGCACTAGCCTTCTTCATGGACCGTATGAATAGTGTCTTCAAACCCTACCTTGATTAATTTATTGTGGTATTCATTAATGATATTTTGATCTATTCTCGTGGTTAGGAGAAGCATAGGGCTCATTTGAGTGTTATATTGCAAAGATTGAGGGAGGAGAGGTTATATGCTAAATATGAAAAGTGTAAAATTTTGTTGAAGGAGGTTGCCTTCCTAGAGCATGTGTTATAGGAGGGTGGAATTAAGGTGTTCCTAATAAGATCAGTGTGATTAAAAATTTTCCTAGACCATTGACCCAGTCGGACATTAGGAGTTTCTGAGGCTTAGCAAATTATTATCAAAGATTCATGACTGGGTTCTCTTTTATTACTTCCTCTATGACAAAACTGACTCAAAAGAAGGCCAAGTTTCTGTGGACCAATGAGTGTGAGAGGAGCTTCCAAACCTTGAAGATAAGCTTGTGCCCACTTCTACATTATCATTACCATATGGGCTAGAGGTATTTGTTATGTATTGTGATACTTCTAGAGTTGGGTTGGGTTTTGTTCTAATGCAAAATGGTAAGGTGATACCTTATGCTTCTAGGTAACCCAAGGTGCATGAAAAGAACTATCCTAATCATGATTTTGAACTAGCCACCATGGTATTTGCATTAAAGATTTGGCATCATTACTTGTATGGACTGCATGTTTATGTGTTCACCAATCATAAAAGCCTTCAATAAGTCTTCACTCAAAAAGTTCATAATTGAGGCAAAGGAGAGAGTTAAAAACTCCTCAAGGACTATGATATGATTGTGCACTATCATCCTAGTATGGTTAATATAGTGGTGGATGCTTTGACTAGGGTGTCTATGTGTAGGGTAGCTTATGTTGATGGTTGTGATAAGGAGATGGCTAGTGAAGTGCATCGGTTGGCTATATTGGAGGTTAGGTTGGAGGAGGTTGGTGATGGTGATGGTGATGGTGATGTTATTGTTGTTGATGGTTCGAAGTTCTCCTTGGTTGATAGGTGATAGTAAAACAAGATCTTGATCCCTCTTTGTTAGAATTGAAGGCCTTGGAGAAAGAAGGAAAAGTGGGGGGTTTCTCTCAAGTGGGAGATGGTGCTGTTAGATTTCAAGGTAGGATATATGTACCTTGCATTGGTTGCTTGATAGAAAAGATCCTTGAGGAGGCCTATAATTTGTCTTATTCTATTCACCCTATTCTACTAAAATGTATAGAGATTTGAGAAAGGTGTATTGGCCGTGAGGTATGAGGAAAGACATTGCCAAATTAGTTTCCAATTGTCATAGTTATCAACAAGTCAAAACCAAACATCAAAGGCCGGGTGGCCTAACTCAAGACATAGAGTTTCCTACTTTGAATTTGGAGGTGATTAATATGGATTTTGTAGTTGGGTTACCCAAGACTAGAAAAGGTTTTGATTCTATTTTGGTTGTGGTTGATAGGATGAAAAATCGACTCATTTTCTACAGTTAAGACCATATATGGGGCTGAAACATCTGCAAGGTTGTACACCTATAACTTGGTGAGATTGCATGAGATTCCTTCATCTATCATATCAGATCATGGAGCTCAATTTACTTCATATTTTTGGAGGTCCTTTCAAAGGGGTCTTGGTACTAGAGTTAAGATCTTTATGGCCTTCCACCCTCAAATAGATGGCCAAGCTAAAAGGACCATCCAAACCCTTGAGGATATGTTGAGAGCTTGCGTATTGGAGCTTAAAGATAGTTAGGATAATCATCTCCCATTGATTGATTTTTCCTACAACAACAACCATCATTCTAGTATCGGTATGACTCCTCTTGAGACTCTCTATGATACACGTTGTAGATAACCAATTAGGTCATTTGTAGGTTGGTGAGATGGACTTATTAGGACCAGATCTTGTTATGAAGACTCTTGAGAATGATAGAATGATAAGAGAAAGGTTGCATCAACCCAAAGTTATTAAAAGTCTTATGCCGATGTAAGGGAAAGGGAGCTTGAATTCAAAGTTGATGATTGGGTCTATTTAAAGGTGTCACCCATGAAAGGTATGGTCCATTTTGGTATGAATGGCAAGTTGAGCCCGAGATATATAGGTCCTTATAGGGTGATAAGAAGGGTTTGCAAGGTAGCGTATGAGTTGGATTTGCCTAGAAAAATGAATTTGGTTCATCAGGTGTTTCAGGTGTCTATGTTGAGGAAACATATGGGTGTTCCAAATGATATTGTACCTCTTAATGTTGTGGATGTTGTTGAAGATAATTTGACTAATGAAGAGGTTCTGGATTAGATTTCGGATAGGAAAGTAAAGAGATTTAGAAACAAAGAGGTGTCTTCCATTAAGGTCCTTTAGAGGAATCAACAAGTTGAAAGTGCTACTTGGGAGGCCAAAGAGGACATGTAAAAGTGATATCCTTATCTTTTTCACTCTACTCAAGACTAAGGTATCACTCTAAGTCCCCTATGTGATTTTATGTATATACTTAACCCATTTCATATGCATACATTCATGCTTAATTTGACCAGTTCATGATGATTTTACACTTATTATAAGATTTTTGAAATGATGTTTAAGTTCATTGTTACATCCTTATATGGGCTAAATTTGTCCTGTTAAACATCTCTTGTATATATCTCTTTAACATTCAGGGATGAATGTTCACAAGGAGGAGATATTGTAATGACCCCCCCCCCCCCAAAAAAAAAGAAAAGTGCGCTAAAATGTGTCTCAAAGGTTCCCAAAATATAATTTCCTTATATCTCCAAATCTGTGTGTGATATCAAAATCAAACTTCATATTCCTATTCAAGGGATCAAATTGAGTGGGGAATGGGGCTAACTTCGATTTAAGAGCAATCGATTACTAATGTTGATTTTTAAAAAATACATTAAAGTGAGCTTTTCGCGCCCCTGGCGCAATGCGCCAAGGATGCGCCTCAGTGTATTTTTTACCCAATTTTGACTTCAGTCCAAGACTTTTAAGTCTTGGGCCTAAGTATTCCCAAATGTGAAAGTACCTATACTTAGTCATTTTTGCACCCACATATCATTCTAAACTTTCCCCAATTCTCATTCAAATACTTAACCAATATTTCATCTCCTAAATTCAAGTCTCAAAACCCTCTCCGTTTGTAAGGATTTCCTCTTAAGCTTCAAGTCTCCATCTCTAATATTTATTAGGTTCATCTCCAAAACCAAGATATGTGGGTTTCTTTGATGGATTCTTTTCACCTATGACACCAAAGCTCTTTTTTACCTAAAACTGCATGATTTATAGTTGATTTACTCAAAGTTATTATCCATTAGGAATTTCACTGCACACTATGTTGTGGTTTCATAAAATTGTGGTTGTTTTTAGCATGTTTTGAGCTATAAATCTAAGATCTAATGTGAGATTTGAGAAAGGATGTTGACGTATATCGATTGAGGGTGTTACCAAGTATCTATTGATAGTTTTACATTAAATTTGGTTGCATGATTTTCACTCTTAAATTGCATGATTTTACACTAGCACTATACACCCTATAAGTGTTTGATAAAATGTTCGGTTATGGATTCTTGAAGAATTGAGGGTCCAATGCATGTCTTATAAGTTGAATGACTATATGAGGATGAAATGATGGTGGAAAAGAATGACAGTATATGATGATGAAAGGAGTATATATATATATATATATATGATATTACCTCTATAGTGTAGGGGATTACCAAGCCTAGCTTGGGGGGTTGTAGGCCTGGGTAACCTTGTTGAGGGGTTGGTACCTCAATGCCTAGCTCGAGGAGTGGTAGGCGTAGGTAACCTTGTTGGGGGGTTTGTACCTATGAACCTTGTTGGGGGTGTGTACTCTATTGACCTTGTAAGGGGGTTTGTACTCCATCAACCTCATAAAGGGGTTTGTACCTCATCCGACTATCAAACTGGGTGGTAGGCCTTGGATTTCACAAAGAATAGCCGCTCCTTACACTTACTTTATGACCTATATAAGCATGGTTTGCTATGAGCATCCTCCATGCATTCCATATTGCTATATGTACTCATTGTCTATGCTTATGCATTTCGATTATGTTGCTATCACTTGTTGCATTGCATCCTACATACTTAGTATATTCAAATGTACTAACATATACTCCATGCCTTCATGGTGTCACCATCTAGGAACTGGTGCACCCCTTGATCATCCTCCTTCGCCACATGGCTAGTATGATTATCTGTTAATCTTGTTGGTAAGTCCTCCATTCTGGGGATGTGTTCATGATCTCTTGCTATGTAATAATAGTACCTTTAATTTATTTCTTAATTGACTATGATGCTTAGCCCGAATGTTTTTCATCTCCCTATGAACCTTGTAGTAGAGATATTGTTTGACATCCTCTGTATCAATGCCATGAGCCTTGACTCTCCTATTTCTTGATGTTATGATATGAAAGTTTACCCTTAGTCCCAATTCCCTTGTTTATGCACATCTCTCATTGTTATTTTAATTGTTTTTGTGACCAAGGATGTGCAATAATATGCTATGAGGCTTGTTTAGGGTCCCTTCTGGTTCCCCACTCGCTAGTCATGTGTACGCTCTAGGCTTGGGTCGTGACAAAACCATAAAGCAAATCTGAGGGAGTGTAATATTGCTAAGATGGCCTTTCGGACTAGGTATAGACATTATGAGTTTGATGTGATGTCTTTTAGGTTGACCAATTCCCTGGATATGTTCATGGATCTTATGATTGGGATCTTCAAACCCTACCTTGATTTGTTTATTGTGGTCTTTGTTGATGATATTTTGATCTATTCACATAGTGAGGAGCATATGGGTTATTTAAGAGTGGTGCTACAAAGATTGAGGGAAGAGAAATTATATGCCAAGTATAAAAAAATGTGAATTTTGGTTAAAAGAGGTTGCCTTCTCAGGTCATGTGGTTTTAGGAATGGTATTAACGTGGATCTTAAAAATATGGATGTAATTAGAAATTGGCCTAGACCATTGACCCCCTTGGATATTATGAGCTTTTTACGCTTAGTAGGGTACAATCGGAGGTTTGTGAATAGGTCCTCTTCTATTACTTCTCCTATGACCAAGTTAACTCAAAAGAAACCAAATTTGTGTGGACCAATAAGTATGAAAAAAGTTTCCAAACATTGAAAAATAAGCTTTTGTGTTCTCTTATATTGTCACTACTGGATGAGCTAGAAAGACTTATTGTGTATTATTATGCTTCTAGAGTTGGTTCGAGTTGTGTATTGATGCAAAATGGTAAGGTTATAGCCTATGCTTCTAGGCAACTCAAAGTGAATAAAATTAATTATCCTACTCATGATCTTGAACTAGCCGATGTGGTATTTGCATTAAATATTTTGCGACACTATTTGTACGGGGTGCATGTTAATGTGTTCAATGATCATAAGAGTCTCCAATATATCTTCACTTAAAGCAATCTCAACTTGAGACAAAGGAAGTGGTTATAAATTCTTAAGGACTATGATATGAGTGTGCATTATCATCCCGGTAAGGCCAATGTAGTGGCTAATGCTCTGAGTAGAGTGTCCATGGATAACCAAGAACATGTTGATGATGTTGGCAAAGCAGTGGCTAGTGAGGTCCATCGGTTGGCTAGATTGGGAGTTAGGTTGGAAGAGGATGATAATAGTGGTGTTGTGTTAGTTGATTACTCTAAATCTTCATTGGTTGAATAGGTGAAAGCAAAGCAAGATCTTGACCTCGATTTGTTAGAATTGAAGGAATTGGTAAAAGATAGTAAGGTCGAGGTTTTCTTCCAAGGGGGAGATAACATCCTTAGATACCAAGGTAGATTATGTGTGCCTTATTTTGATGGCTTGAGAGAAAAAATTATTGATTAACATCGATTTTGTGGTTGGGTTACCCAAGACTATTAAGGGTTTTAATTCCATTTTGGGTTGTGGTTTATAGGATGATGAAATCGGCTCATTTTCTATCGGTTAAGACTACATATAAGGCTTAAGATTATGATAGATTGTACATTCATGAGTTCATTAGATTGCATAGGGTGCCCTTGTCTATTATATCAGATAATGGTGATCAATTTACTTTACAATTTTGGAGGTCCTTTCAAACGGATCTTTGTACAGAAATTAAACTTAGTGCGACCTTTCACCCTCAAATGTATAGCCCAGCTAAAAGAACTATCCAAACACTTGAGGATACGCTTAGGGCTTGTCACGACCCAAGCCTAGGACCTATATGTGACCGATGAATGGGGAATAGGAAGGAACCCTAAACAAGCCGCACAACATATCATCACACATCCTAGTTGTGGAAGCAAGATAATTCATCATATGAAACATAAACAAGGGGAAATTGGGACTATGGGAGAAAGTCTTATATTTAAATAGCTTGAATATAATAAGTGAGTCAAAGCTCAAGCATAATATATTTCTTGTCCAACAACACCTCTAACATAGAACTTAGCAGGGGCCAAGATAATAACTGGGCTCACACTCATAGTCAAAGTATACCAAAAAGGAAAGACAGTCTTTATTACATAGCATAAGAATATAAATATTGCCCTCAGACTTGAGGACTCACAAACTAGGTTGAATGGATGTGACAAGCCACGTGGAGGAGGATGATCACCAAATAGAGCACCAGTTCCTACGTGGTAACACCATATAGGCATAGAGTATGCATTAGTAAATTTGAATGTACTAAGTATGTAGGATACAATACAACAAGAGATAGACAACATAATTAAAATTTATAAACATAGACAATGGATAACATAGTAATGATATGACATGTATGAATGATATTTAAAGTAAAATCATGCTTATATAAATCATAAAATGTAAGTAGAAAGAGACCACCTTTGGCTAATGGGTTTACCACCTCCTATACTAGGTGATTGAGTTATCAACCCCTCAATTTTGTTATCAACATACACTACCTACCTCTAAGGCGATTGAGGTATCAACCCCATAATTTGGCTAATAAGGTATCAAACGCTTACTTTGGTTAATGAGGTATCAACCCTCAAGTTAGTTAATGAGATTTCAACCCCTCAATTTGGTTAATGAATATCGTCCCTTTTATCATAGTGGTCAAGGAGTGGTAGCCCCTCATCAAGACATGGTCATCTTAGAATAATATAGATAATTCTCATAAGTATAGCTCATATAAACATTCATTTCATCATCATAAAGTTATTCAACTCATAGGACATGCGTTGGACCATTAAATTCCTCAAGAAACCACATTTGGATATTTTATCAAACACTTGGTGAGTGTGTAATAAGGGTACAAAACCATGCAATTTATAGATAAAACCATCCAATAAAATCCATTGTTAAACCATAAATCAACACCTTGCAACACCATCAAGTAATATACATCAAAACACCTCATCAAATCTTAAAATAGATCCCAGATTTATAGCTCAAAATATAGCAAAACAGTCACAACTTTACATAGCTTTAAAATAGTTCATAGACATGCTCATACTAGCAATCCCATTTTTAAAATCAACTTTATATCATATAAATTGAGTATACAGGAAGTTAGGAAACCATGGGTGTAAGGACCCAATGGTTAAAACCCATTTGCCTTAGCTCTAGAGTTGCTTGGAATTGAGATTGGGAAGAATGAAGGCTTGGATATGATCTTGGAATCCAATCTTGTTATTGGGCTTCCTTGAAATTGAATTTGGGCTTGATGGAGGCTCTTGAGAGAATTTAGGCATATGATTGAGATGACAGTAATGACATTGTTCCTTAGGAATAGTATTTAGGTCTTTCAGGAAGGTTATGATAGCCTAGGAAGTCAGAAAGGGTCATTATAATAATTATCATTTACAAAAATACTATTAGTGAACGGATGAGAAAAATGAAAAAGTGTGGCCTCACTAGAGGTTTGACTAGTTATATGACACTTTGCGGGTTATGCAGAGTGCCCGTGACATAAGATTTAGCTTCAAAATTGCAATTGGAACACTTGTGAAAAAGTTATCATCGACGTCACTTTGATAGACCACTTCACGGGCCGTGTGGTACTTCACGATCCATTTAGTGGTCCACTGCTTCGCATTTGGACAAGAAAATATGGTTAGGACACTTCTCGCCCTAACGCAATGAGCTGTCAGCCCTCACACGGCCAGTCAAGGGTACCCGTGGTACCTTCCTTAGCCAAAAACTCGCCTCATGCCAACCTTGTCCCTCTTGCACACCCCCACGAGCCTTCACATGGCCATTGGCTAGCCTCATATCCAATGCCACTGGCTATGTCACATTCCTTAGGCCAAAAATGGCCTTCTCCAACCCTAGGCCATTCAAAAGGCTCATCATACACCTCATTGGTCATCAATTAATCTGTTTAACACCACTGCACAAGAATGGTCTCACGAAAATGATCAAAACTCCTTTATCCGACATTGGAATGAAGTGAAACGAAGTGCATTGGAAAGCTTACTCAAAGGGATTTCATTCGTCATGTTATGGGCCATGCAATTCTAAGTATGTTGAAAGTTATGCTCTTTAAAGTTGACCATTATATGAACCATTACCCAAAACTCAACTCTTAGGGAAGTCTTGAACTCGTCTAGGTACTACGAGTCTCCCATGAACCTAATACACACCCAACCTAATAAAATAAGGCTTGAAATATGGATACATAAGAGACTAGTGTTATAAGGTGTCCAGGGCTTGTGTATTGGATCTTAAGTGTAGTTGGGATGATCACCTTCCATTGATTGAGTTTGACTATAACAATAGCTATCATTCTAGCATCGGTATGTCCTGTTTTGAGGTTTTCTATAGTAGATGTTATAGATCACTGGTGGGGTGGTTTAAGGTTGTATAGGTGGATTTGGTGAGATCAAATTTGGTTATGGAGTCCCTTGAGCGTGTTAGGATGATTAGAGAAAGGTTGAAGATGGCCCAAAGTCGCCAAAAGTCCTATGTCGATATGAGGAGAAGGGATCTTGAAT
>JAOTQJ010109746.1:0-11132 GCA_025642045.1 Solanum sejunctum | reverse complement strand
CAATCCCAAATTCGAAATTCACAATTCAAACTAACAACCAACCCTTTTATCATGTTTTACCTTAAATTCAACACATCACTAACACCCCCACAATCTTTAATTAACATAAATGAAGCTAAAAATTAACATACCTTTCAAGATCCTTAATAGACCCAAATCTTCCTAGCCGTAACCAAGGTTTCCTTGACCAACTAACACCTCTACGCCACTTAGGGGATCCAATATACCAAGCTTAAAGCGTCAAATAATCAAAAACTCAAAAAAAAAAGCAATTTTTTTTACTCACTGTAGCAAGCCGAGAGCTTGCTTTCCTTGTTGCTCTCAATTTTGTTTTTAGTGTTGAATATCTACACTTGCTGTCAAGGGACATATACATATATATATAGGGACAAGTCCCCTTCATGGACCAATTAGAAATAGCCACACACATGACCCCACAATAATTTAATCTTAAGGACTAAACTTAGAATAAAATTTACATTTGGCCCCAAACTTTACCAAATCGAACCAATTAAGGACTTACGGGGTCTAACTTACGGGGTCTAACAGTAGCCACAGATATATACCTCTGTGTCATCTCTTTCTTTGGAAATGTGCTTCGCTTGTCCAGATTACTAATCAACAACAATAACAGGTGGTCCCACTCGGCTTTCAACTGCCCGTTTTTGTAGTATGTGAAAAATTCAGTTATGTGGATCAATTTAGTTATACGATATATAAATCAATGATATATATTGTAAACAAACTTTGTATAGACCTCGGTGTTGGCTAATTTATCAGAAGCATTCGATGCCTCATTATCAACAAATATTGATTCTTTGTATTTTTTTATAGGAGAGATACCTCTGGCTCATCGAAATTGAGGTAAATGCACTGTTATTGATCGGAGGATAATTCGTTGAAAATGAATGGAGACTTTGATTGTCCTCCTTCACCCCTGGCATGAAGTTGACATGCACGAAATTTAGCTCGGAAAGATATTATTATGATATACAGAGTAAACAATTTTGAAAATTCAAACAAATATACATGCTGCTATATATTTCAAAGCAGAAATTATATATAATGATCAACTACACTAACTGTTTGTATGTGTTGAGAGAACACATCAGAAAAAAATGACTGAATATATACATTAACAATTTTGAATATTCAGACAACTATACATAACTGTTTGTATGTGTGTATGTATATAAATGATGTATTTTGTTAGTTTTATATAAGTGTAGTTACAAAACGTTTGTGTATGTAATGCTAATTATGCATACAGATTTGTATAACTACTATCTTATGTTAATATATATGCACAGGTTTATACACACAACTATATATATTAGGTTGTGTTGTTGTGTATAATGGTGGTTATAAAAAAGTTTTGTATAAAATGTCTATAGATACATAATTGCATAAGAAAAGGAATTTTTTGCGGACAGTAATAGCACTTTTGAATAATTCACATAGAAAATGTGAGAGCATAAACTAGGCAATATTCTCACTTTTAAACAGAACTGTTGTAATGTCATTAGACATTATAAACAGATTTCACATGATGAAAACTTGAACGCGAAAGAATACATGTTGTAGCTAAAAAAAATTCTCAAAATATATAATCACAATTGGTGTTTATAAAGGATTAAGCAGACATTCACTTATTTTTGTCGTCAGTTTTTCTATTGTCAATTGTTAATATTACCTCATAACTCATTTGATTGCTTGTTAATCCATACATATCTGCTTTCATGTCAGGAACTGGATCATCCGATTTTGATTCAATTATGACCGATGGTGAGTTTGGTGCAGCCTCATGTGTGTGATCCTGGAATTTTAGTTTGGCATAATAAGTATATGTAGTTAGAAAATTCTTGTAAGTTTTAATTTGTTTTACATATTAGAAATTTTTACTATTTCCTTGTTGTTGGTTTTGTTGCTTCTCACAACTTGCAAGACTGCCTAGAAGTTTTCTTGCATCATCTTCTTTAGGTCTTGAAACTCTTCCCTACCTATAATTATTTTGCAAAATACATTAGTAGTGTTATTCAAAAAATATTAAAGTAGATGTGTATGTCCTGAACTTTGTACTTACAGATTGTTTGAACATTTCGAATTCCTCCCATATAATTGTTGATTCATAAGTCCTATACTCGAAGGCACTGAAGTAGTAGCATCTGTTTTTTTCCGTTCAGTTGGCTGCCTGGTGTATGCCTTTTTGGCAACGTGCGCATTCTGTGTCGCTTTCTTCCTGGCTGGATGTGATCTGGCCTGAGGTGAACCAGGGCCTTGGCTCTGGATTGGGCTTTTGCCGGGTGACTTCTGTACAGTTTTTGCTACAGAACTCTTTAAGTTTTCTTTATGGGTGAGGCAGAATGGTTAATGTTTTCTTTCCCTCTTTTCTTTCTTGGGGTGGGGTGGTCTTGGAAATCTTCATCAAACGTATAGGCTTGACAACCACCAGCATTAAGTGTCCAGATCTGAGGTATATCTGACACAACATGCTCCAGCGGTAATCACTGCTTGAAACCTCTGTTCCAGTTGGAGTAATGTTGTTTAAGACAACCTAGAAAAATATAGTGTGAAATTACTTATATACATATACCAAGAATTTTATATTATACTGTTGTAATGACTGGATTTTATACCTTTTTATGCGGGCCTCAGAATAAGAAATTCATTAGGAAATCGCATCGAGGTTTGTCAGTTCTTGTTACCTAGTTGCAAATCCTTTGAAGGTGATCAGACACCTTAACTGCAACTTTCGGATTGACATTGGAGCAACACTCATACAGCCAAATTTGCATGGCCTATGGGAGCCCATGAATCCTATAGTACTTTCCTGTCAAAGTAATCTTTCCATTCAGGTTCTTTGTCAGTTCTTCGAATGCTCTGTTGCCCAATATAGAGTCAACATGTCTACCTAATTCAACAAGATCGAAGTCTTTCCTATCTATTATCGTGTAAGTTATCTCCTCCGACATGATGAAGTTGTGTATAAAATATAAAGTGGCAAGCTTCACTGCGTCATCATTGTTGTCGCCCCACACCTTGCTGTTGTGAATCTAGTAACTAGCTGTTGCTTGGTTACCGAGCTCTTTATATCTCCAAAGTATTGGCGTACGAGTCTGTTTGGCTCATCGGTATTGAAAATAAACCCTGATGATTCATCACAACACTTGAGTCCAAATATGAGAGTAAATTCTCTACAAGTAAACCGTAGTGTGAAACCATTTACGTGTATAATGAATGCATCAATAGAACTACCTAGCACCTTATACAACATGAAACACCTGAAGAGCTGAGCTTGAACGTTGCATCTATTCATGTCAATCGGGTGCGAAAAACATTTAGTTTCACGAAATATCCTCAGTTGACTTTCAGATAGTATTTTTTTCAAGTTATCCATTACATTAACATTTGTATAGCACTGCATGTATAAGGTAATAGTGGGGGTCTCTTGTATGTATTTAACTCCATGTATGTAAAATTAATAAAAAGACAGATGAATAAAACATGATGTGTAAAGCTACACATGTATAATGTATACACACAGAACATTATGAGCCAACATCCCCTAAACACTCAAAATTATTTGACAACAAAACAGAGTATGGCATCATTAGTCCATCAGGAATGCATGTATGTGTGCAACTGTAAAGTATAAATATATGTATACGTATAAATAATAAAAGTCACATGAATAGAAAATCATAGCATCCCCCCCTCTCTTTTATTGAACCATCGACAATACGCATAGCCTTAGAAAATACATAATTATATCCACATAAAAAACAAGAAAATACATGCTTACATCTAAAAATGAATGTGTATATGTTTAGATTTAAAGCTAATTTTTTATTACAAAAGTAGAGAACAAATGAACTGTCACGATCCAGACCTAGAGCCTAGATGTGACATGGCGAATGAGAACCCGAGAGTTCCCAAACAAGCCTCAAGATGCCAAAACTCGCATCATCGGTTTGGAAGCACATTCAACGGTCAACACAAAGTTCTAAGGGATGGAAAAGTAGGACTCACACTATGGGGATATCACAAGAAAGGGAATTAACATGATTTCACATAACACGTAGCACATAAAGACTAAGGAGCGGATATGTAGGACTCATGCTGTGGGGGCAATTCGGGATTTAGGATCTTACCATCAAACATATGATCAGGTCACATAACATTAGTCAATGATAGCCAACTTCATAACATAAACTTAACCATAACACATAACATATATCATAAAAAGGTTTACAAGGTGCCCAATGATGCCTCTACATAGATGGGTCGGGGGCCAAAACATACCCCGGGCTCAACCTCAAATACATAAAGTGAAATAAATAACAAAGGTAGATCGATGGTGGTTCGTCCTTGAAAGATGGGGCTCACTACTACAAGAAAATTCAGAATCCAAGCTACGCGTCGAACAGTAGATGGTCAAGGTCCTTGGTCCTTACATGGTAAAATCATTTAGGCAAGAGTATGGTTTAGTACATTTGAATGTACTAAGTATACAGGACACTATGCATGAACTTACCAAAACCTGCATATCAAAGTTAGATGACAAGGGCACATAATATAGTAAGAGAGATATATAGCAAAGAATGTACTATAACAAGATGCTATGAAAGTCATAATGCATGGTATGCAAATGATACACATATATGTAGTGGGGATGTAACCTCAACCGACATGAGTAAGACCAAGCGAGTTATTACTTGGAATCCCGATGATTATCCCTCATCAGTAAAGAGGTAGTTTACTTGACAAAGCTAAACCATGCTTCACCTTACGTGCCTCCCATTTCGCATGAAGTAAATTTCCTTACTCCCCTCCCATTTCGGAAAGGATTTTCAAATTCAAACATATCATATCATTTCTTCTCCTTACGGACAATGCCATATCGGAGGCAT
This sequence comes from Solanum sejunctum, assembly GCA_025642045.1. Lineage (NCBI taxonomy): Eukaryota > Viridiplantae > Streptophyta > Magnoliopsida > Solanales > Solanaceae > Solanum > Solanum sejunctum. The sequence goes on along the minus strand of JAOTQJ010109746.1, from coordinate 6,222 downwards.
CTTTCCTTACGGGCCTCCCATTTCGAAAACGAACCTATGCTAGGCACATGGTTCGAAGATAGAGAGAGAATCATCCATCCATCGGCGCTAAGTCATCATCCCACAAGAATACATATACATATATATACATCTACATGCTTTCAAAAGACAATAGTCAATTTCAAAACCATTTCAACGCATTCTTAGGCTTAAAGGCCAAAAAGTAATTTCATAGTTAATATACTCATACATAGGAATAGCACATTTATATACAAAATGGTGCAAGAACCCAAAATGCTCAAAGAGCCAAAATCATAGACATGTATGTGATCACATTCTTGTCATAACCAATATTTTATCAAAAACATATCATAGAACATAATTGAGCTTAAACCACTTCATAATTTCTATAATAATCCAGGAACATGAATGCATATGTTATGAATAATATAAAAATGGCATTGCTAATTGAGATTCAATCTAAAATCATTAGCATAATATGAAATTGAAGTAAATTCATAATTAAATCCACAATTCAAAATTATAGTATAATCACCCATGCTTACATCAAAGCCTTAAGGGGAACATGCAAACTTAAAATTCCATAAACCCAAAGTAAATCCTCATGTAATAGTTTAAATCATATTAAAATAATCAAATAAATATTACCCATGCATAATTAGAATTTTAGGATTCATAATCTTCAAAAACCCGATTTAAAGCAAACCAGAAATTCATAAAAGTACTTGAAAATAGCTTGGGTCTCCTTGATTAGATGGTAATCAAGGATCAACCCACATACCTTCACAAGATGAAGAGCAGCCAAGAGAAAAATTAATGAAGAATTGACTGTGTCTTGATTCTCAAGTTGAAAAGTCTTAAGAACTCTTGAGAGGATTTGAGAGAGTCTTTTGGATGAGAGAGAGAAAGAGAATAATTTGAATATGGTTTTAGGTGACCTTAGAATAGCTTAGGAATTCCCAAAAGACCAATAGAAATAACCAAAATTATGAAAATACCATAAATGAATAGAAGGAAAAAATTCCTCCAAGCCACTCCATGGACAGATATATGGCTCGTGTGGCACTCCACGGCCCGTGTGGAGCGTCCGTGGAGCAACACTTCTGAAAAAATTTGATTTGGACCCAAGATTTTATACTTAGAAAATTTTGGACTCAAGATGACCCCCACAGTAGGCCTCACGGGTCGTGTGACTTCACATGGTCTGTGTGAAGTGGCCGTGGCACCAAGCTTACAAAAAAAACTTTCAAAAGTTACATGATAGTGATTTAACACTTAGAAAATATTGATTTCGAAAGCACCACGGAGAGCCCCACGGCCCATGCCAAGCGACATGGATAGTGTGACTTGGGTGTGACTGCACTTAGCTAAAAAGGCTTTCCCCACAAGGCGTGCAAGGCCACACGGCCAAGCCCACAGCCAGTGGCAAGCCACATAGCCCATGTGGCTGGGTGTGGCCCTACACTTGCCTCCAAAAGCCTGAAGGCACCAAACCAAGGCCAAGTGTGGTGCAACGGAGAGTCACACGGCCAGTGCCAAGGCACAGGGCCCATGTAGCCCTCCTTGGGTCGACACTTAGTATAAATTTTGTCCATAACATTTTTTCTCAAAGTCCAACCATGTCGAACAACACCCAGATCATTACATAAACCTAACCTGTATATAAAATTCACATTTAATGTATGAAAGACACAAAACATAGCTACACATTGACTGTATATGTATGTGTGTTGTATAATTGTAGATGAATATGTGATGTTATACATCGTTTGAACCAATGTACACATGTGTTGTTGTATTTTTAGGCATTTGTAAATTGGTATACAAATCTAGGTGTGAGAAACGAACACTAAATTTTATACAACCACCGTTTAAGATTTTGTAAATGTGATTATCTACACTATGACTACGTATGTAGTAATAAATTTGTTGTATATATACTAAGCATAAGTACTTATTGACTGTATATGTGTGTGTATAACTGTAGATGTATAAATGATGTTATACATTAATTATAATGATGTATAATTGTGTTGTCACATTTGGCCATCTGTAACTTGTATACAATACTAATTGTGACAAATCAAAACACTCAATTTTATACAAATACCATTTTGCGATTTTGTAAATGTGAATAGATACACTATGACTAATTTTATAATAATAAAATTATACATAAACATAAGATTTATAATACACTGCTGGTATGAGATACATTCTCAAAGAGGTGAAAATAATACCTCATCTCCTTCAATTTCATTTTTAACTGGTTTGTCCTAACCAGACCCATCTATCTTTTTTGATTCGCCGCTGCTAGATGCGATTTCATCTATTTTCCTCTTCTTTCTGGATCTCGTACGCTGCGAAATAGTGTCATTCTGATTTGTGGATCTCACTTCTTTGCTAGACCTAGTTTTTGCAACGAACCCTGCAATGGCCTCAGCTTGCTGAGTTACACCCAACGAAAATGATGACAAATCATCCATAATATTATCATGCAAGTATATACCTCTAGTTACTCTCTTAGTTGGTGATTCCTCAACCATAGTGTGTGCACATCTACTGACAACAATAGCTGTAAAAAAAGGAAAAAAGTATTCTATAAAGAAGATCGAGCTAAAAATTTTAAACAAAATTAAAAACTGCCAAAAAAACAAAATCTAAAATTGATTATACAATTTTTGGGAGGGAGAATAGAAAAAATGAAAAACAAAAAGAAATCATACTTATTGATTGTGAGGAGCGATTATAGAAGAGAAATAAGGGCTTGTTTTGGAAAGAAAAACCAAAGTTTATTGTTGAAGGAGAGAGAATATAAGAGAGGAAGATGAATGGACTATATAAAAAGGTGTATGGATCCTACAAAATCTTGTAGTCAACGTTATGAAACGATAGTCCTTGTTGTATTATTTAAAAAACCTGTAGCTAATAATTGTTAGTTATAAGTGAATGTTTGCTCAATTATGTAAATTTTTCAATAATAAAATCACGTGGATTGTGTTATGTGCTGGAAAAAGATAATCACAAGGACTTAGTAATATGGTCAATGAGAATTGAATAAGATGTTAAAGTTGTAAAAAACAATTATAATTAAAGAAAATCCTAAAAATTCTATCAATTATTTTGATCATCATATTAAATAGTACATAAATAATTTACTAAATAAAATAATAAATAAGAAACAAAATAAAATTTCAAAAGAATATTTTTCAAATCATGACATATTCTTTTGAGATAATACTAATTTTTTCAACAAATATCACTACTATTAAAAAAGAATATTTCAAGAAAAAATTCAAGAAAGAACGGGAAAAACACACAACTTGCACAACATGATATTTAAGTTCCTAAAATCATATTTGACTGATTTAATCGTCAAATCGTGCTACCTTACTCTTTATCGTCAAAATGTTGTAAATTTACAGTGTTGAAATGGTGACATAATCCTATTATAATGTGAAGCAATTCAAAATTGATTTAAAGGAGATTAATATTTAGAGAAACAGTTTTGTATTTCACGTGCAAATCTCGTGATTTTAAGTTGATATGATAGTAGTTTTATTGATAGAAAAAAATGGGCCCTAATATATACATTCATAAACTGTGCTAGCTAAATGAGTTGGCCCACTCATAAACTTCAAATCACAGATTTGTGTCAATCCAAAATTACTCGATGCACCTGTTGATTTATAAAAAAATAGCATATATTCAATTAAAAAGATAAGAGTCATAAGTAAGTTCTTCTATACACAACTCGACCAAAATAAGTGTAAAAACAAACAAGAATAACCCATAGTATATGTAGTTGAATCTTTCATAGCATTAAAACCCATGAAAGAAATAGTCTAGTTTTACTATTATTATCATATATAAAAAAAATAATTTTTTTCATATCATTATTTTTTGTAATTCAAAAAATCTCTTCACATATATTAGTTATTCTAATAACAATCCCAAAAATTTAAACTTTTTAATCTTTGTTACTTCTTCCAAAACTTGCCGCTTCGCTTTCCCTCTATATTCTTCCTTCCTTCCTTCTTTCTTTCTTTATTTCTCTCTCTCTCTCTCTCTCTCTCTCTCTCTCTCTCTCTCTCTCTCTTCTCATTCTTTCTTTCTTTTATTGTTCTTTCTATACACACACAATACTAGTTCAAGTATCATGAAACAAGAAACAAGTTACTTTTTTTTTTTTTTTGTAATTCTAGTTTCTTTTTATATGATTTTTTTAAGTATATGGTTTACTTGCAAAGAATGGAATGTATATGTTTATAATTAAGAAAAAATCTTTGACTTGGTTTCCTTTTTAATAGTTTTTTTTGCAATGCATGTGAAGGAAGATGAACAATTTTGATAAATGGAAGGAGAGTTTGAAGAGGATTTTAAAATATGCAATTTGCGAAAAGCAATACAAAATGTAATAATTATTGAAGAATGTTGTCATAAATATGAGAAATTATCTTTTAAAAATTTTTTCAACCAAAAATTCTTTTAAATTTGTAAGAAATAAAATAAAATAAAATTTCAAAAGAGTATTACTAATTATTTCAGCAAATATCACTACTAATAAAAAGAAATATTTGAAGAAACCAGTCTAGAAAAAACAAAGAAAAACACACAACTTGTACAATATGAGATTTAAGTTCATCTGAAATCATCTTTGATTAATTTACTAGTCAGATCGTGCTACTTTGCTCTTTATTATCAAAATATTGTCAAGTTTACAGTGATGAAATGGTGACATGATCCTATTATAATGTGAAGCAATTTAAAATTAATTTAACAAAGAACGATGTTTAGAGAAAAAATTTTATATTTCACGTGCAAATCTAATGTTTTTTAAGTTGATATGGCATTAGCTTTGTTGTTCGGCAAAAAAATGGGCCTAATACATTCATAAATGGTGCTAGCTACATAAGTGGACCCATTAGTTAATGTAAGTATAAATTTCATAAATACCATACTATTTATTCATAATTCCCAGTTTTCTCGACTCTTTTAAAAATTAACAAAAATTTTAACTTTTTCTGCGTTGTCTCATACCTAGAATCAGCGATGGATACCTCAATATAAATTTAAATCTGTTACGTAAAATAAAAAAAATCTGAAATTAAAAGGTGATTCCTTAATTAACGCTAAAAAGATCCAGTTGTTTAAATCAATACCAACAAGATTAGTAACAGTTTGTTAGGTTTAAAATTTAAAAAAAATCACAAAATATCATTGTTGATTTTTACTTTTTAGTTCGTTTTGGCCTTCACCAAAAAAGAAAATTAATCAACTATGTATGTCTCAATCTTGATCACCATTCATGAATCTAGGAATCAAAGATATCGTATTCAAACAATTGGAAAAGTCGACGTTGGATTCATTTTATGAAGAAAATCAGAGTAGAGAAGGTATGAACTTATTAGTTTTACTGCAACATTCTAGTAAATGACCGGCTTCTTGTTCTTAATTGCGTTGCTTCTTGCTACTTTTTTGTTGCTTCACTGTTTCTCGATGATGCTCTTCAACTATTTTGGAATTCTTCTGCACAGACAATCGTTTCCCAGGTTGAGTGTCAGAAGATCGCATTATTTTTTGGAGGACCTTTGATTTACCAGACAATCATCATTAACTTGAGCATTGCAAGAACTATTCCTCAATGTCTTATGTTTTGTCTTCTCATTGCTGCAATCATTTTCCAGCATAGGAACTCCAAAAGATAATGTTTCCATAGCTTCAACAACTATTTGAGTATCTAAACCAACATTTAGCAAATCCGAAACATTGTCTCCACGATATTTATACTTTGCAAGTTGTTCCTTCTTCTGATTCATCTATTTGATTTATTCTTCTGGTAGAAGATATGTTGTTTTCCTCATAAGAAAAATATGCAGTTGTGGGAAGTTTCAATGTCACAGCCCAACCCCGGGGCCATGTCTCGTGCCGATTAGGCACTTAACCAATATTAAATCGCAAAACCACAACTTAAAGTCTAAGAATTCTACCAAAAATTTGGCAGAGTTTCCTCTATTTTTATGCCCTATCCTCACCTGCAGCAGCTCCCAGAATGTACAAATAGCATATATGCGCCTATATATACAACTAATGCGGGCCGACCAGGTCACCGCTACGGCAGAATCGCTCACAAGTACAATACACTCATACCATCACATCACAGGCCAAACTTCTTACCCACTCGTATCCACAGACCTCTATACAGAAAGGCTATAACATGTG
>JAOTQJ010109735.1:0-43877 GCA_025642045.1 Solanum sejunctum | reverse complement strand
AAGTTCCTTTGAAATCACCTTTATGTGTAAATTTGAGCAACTTTGACAAAATTCATAAATGAATGATTTCCTGATTTAAAAAAAAATGAATATTTTGCATATCACTAAGCTTATGGAAATAGTTTTTCTGCATGTGATTCTCACGACTCTATTCATGCCATTATGGTCTCGTTTCCTAGTTTCCGAGCCGGTTATTATCGTGCGTATGTATAATTATATATATATATATATATATATTTCGAAGTCGGTTGGATACGGCGGGTTGGTTTGCCCATTAGCTGGCTTTGCTTAATTTGGAGACATAAGGAGCTAGGCTTGGGATATGTTGGGATCATGACGTGTGGGTGCTGGGCCTCGTTCGCCCCGGCTCACGTGAGTGCTTGGCCCCTGTTCGCCTCAGCTTACTTATCGGGCATGATGACCTCTATGTATTACGATATGTGAGTGCTTGGCCGCTATTCGTCTCGGCTCACCTATCCTATAACGTGAGTTCTAGGCCACTGTTTGCCTCGGTTCACTTATGCTATAGTTGGGACTTGTGTTGGAGATTTTGGGGATTTAAATTTTTGGTGTTATACTGTGGTATGGCGCGAGTTTGGAGGTCGCCATCGTTCCCGTTTGGTATGCATTATTTTGATATTTTAAATAAAGAATTATTTTGATGTTTGCATGCAGGTTTGAGTCATATGTTTTTATTGGGAGTATTACTCTCATTTACATTTTGTACTTTCCACTTTACATATTTGGTACGTATTTCGTACTGACCCCCTTCCTTCGGGGGCTGCGTTTCATGCCCGCAAGTACTGATGTACAGGCTAGAGAGCCACCTTCGTAGGACCTCTGCCTACTGTTGAAGTGCTCTCTTTGCCTCAGGAGCAGATTTTTTGTAATATATATATGTACACTTATTTCTTGTATTTTGCATTTATGTATATTCGAGGCTGTGACGGGGCCCTATCCCATCCTATGATTCAGTTCATATGTGTAGAGGTCTATGGATATATGTGGGTGTAGGATATTGTTTGTGGTATGAATACGTATGTATGATACATTTGTTGGTCGGTTCTACCGCAGCGGTGACCTTGTCGACCCACATATATATGTGTATTGATGTTGTTGTATGCTAGGGTCGCTGTTTGCAGGTGTGGTTAGTTAGTAAAATAGAGGAAACTCTACCAAAATTTTTATAATTTCCTTAGCTAGTATAGTTGAAAATCCAGTTTAGTGTTTGTCTGGGTGCCCAATCGGCAGTAATCACGGTCCCTGGGTTAGGTCGTGACAAAAATATCATCAATGAAGACCACCACAAACATGTCAATCTAGGGTTTAAAGACCCTATTTATATGATCCATAATATTGCCAAGACATTAGTTAGGCCGAAGGACATCACTACAAACTCAAAATGTCCATATCTTGTTCATAAGGTCATTTTGGGAATGTCACACTCCTTTATCCTCAATTGATGGTAGCCGGACCGAATATGAATCTTTGAGACATGGCTAGCTCCTTGTAGTTTATCAAATAGACCATTTTCCTTGGAAAGGGATACTTGTTTTTCACGGTGACTTTGTTGAGTTGACGGTAGTCGATGCACATTCTTAGTGAACCATCTTTCTTCATTACAAACAACACCGGTGCACCCCAAGGTAACTTGCTAAGCTTTATTAAACCCTTCTCTAATAAATCTTTTAATTGGTCCTTTAACTCCATTAGATCCGTGTAGTAAGGAGTAATAGAAATGGGTTGGGTATAGGGAGAAGGTCTATATCAAAATCTATCTCCTTTTCAGGAGAGACACTAGGAAGTTTATTGAGAAAGACATCAAGAAACTATTAATCAACTAAACCGACTCAATAGGAGGGATTTTACACATAATATCCTTAACCCCTACAAGATGGTATATGCAATCCTTAGAAATCAACTCTCGAACCTTAAGACACGAGATGAACCTACCCTTAATCATTGAACCATCACCTACCCACTTAAGGGCAGGTTCATTAGGAATTTTAACCTAATCTTGTGGGTTCTACAATCAATAGAGGCATGGTATGCATGTAACCAATCCATCCCAAGAATAATATCAAAATCTACCATGTCAAGTTTAATAAAATCATAAGGAAAGACTTTATGAAATATAGGCATGGGACGATCCCTATAAACCCTTTTAGCAATAATGGAATCACCGATATGGGTCTACACTTTAAAGGGTTCACACAATAACTCGGGACATATGTGAAGCCTATTAACAACAAAAGGAGTAATGAAAGAGAGATTTGGGTCTAATAAAGCATACATATTAAGATTGTGGATCTTTAACATACCGATCACAACATTGGGTGCCTAATCCACCCTTTGTTTTACTTGAAGAGCATAAAAGCAATTGTGATATGGAGCACCTCCTTGTTAACCACCTCGGGGCCATTGATCACCATGAACACTTTGTATTTGAGTACGACCATCTCTACCTTTATTTGGATAATTCATAATCTTATGGCCCATGTTGCCATACCCAAAGTAAGCACCCATGTTCTTATAGCATCTACCACCATGATTTTAATCATACCATCTACACCTAGGAATGATTTGGACACTATTATTACCTTGAGATCTAGGGTTGGGCACCCTATCATTAGAAAATCTCTGACCTTGGGCATTAGAGGACTCTTGGCCTTGGAATTGTTAGAAGAGACTACCCTTGGTACCTTGGAAACCACCATCATACCAAGCCCTCTTGGACTCTTCACTCCTCATCTTTCTAAGCTTTTCCCTTCAAGTTGCTTGACATAAGTCATGAGTGGAGACAAGTTCATAACTCCTAAGAACATGGTGAAGCGGCATTCTACAATGATCAAGTCGGACTCTCTTAACATGAACTTGTGCATGGTTTACCATAGGGTTGAAAACCAAGTGAGAAGCATACTTTGAGAGGTCATTAAATTTTAGGGAATACTCCCTAACATTCATTGACCCTTGATTGACGTTCATAAACTTCGTTATCTTCACCTTTCTTGGCTCCATGGAAAATAAACAATTGAGAAAGGTGGGCTTGGAATCTTCCTTAGTGATAGGCTCTCCATACACTATCTTACCCTTCATTTGAGCAAACCACTATTGATCAAGGACTCTTAGTTGATAGGCAGCTAGTTCCGCCTTATCCTCTGAGCTAACCCTCACAATCTCAAGGACTTTGTACGTCTCATCAATGAACTCTTGGGGGCCTTCTTCAACTTTGGAGCCATAGAACTCTGGAGGATTTATTATTGTAAATTCCCTCACCTTTGAGGAGGGGATCCGAGCATGAGGAGCTTCCATCCCTTGGTTGGCCATGGCCCTTGCCAATAACGTGATTAAATTATGGTACTCGGCATGAGTGACCCCTTCTTTTACTTGGGGAACTTGTAGAGCCAAAGGGTCTAGTTCATCCTCGAGAGTGGGAGCTCTTTAAGCAACTCATCTTTGAGGCATGATCTAGAAGAGTAAAAGACCATCCATTAGAATAAAGGAAACCTTAACCTAAGTCTAAAGCACAACAGAAAATATGAAGAAGTGAATCATTCCTAAATGCCTCATAGCCGCAGATTCATCGTTATAGCACGCTCCACAGCCATGACCAAGACTCCACTTAATGCGGTGTGTTGGATTTTTGAGAGCCATTTACAAATCAAGTGCTCTGATACCAAGCTTTCTAACGACTCAACCCTAACACTTAGATGTGACACGGCAAATGGAGAACCCAAAGGAACCCCAAACAAGCCTCTTAAGCATGCATAGCACATCCTTGGTTACGGAAGCATAAATTAAGGTAAATAACACATAATTTATAGGGGAAAATGAGACTTTAGACTCATGATACGGGAATGTTGTAAGGAAGGGGTTTAGCATGGGTCACATAGTAAATAAAGTGTAAGAGGGGAGGAGTGGTTAAGCATGACTTACATTGTGGGGGCAATTAGGGGCTTAGGACTTCTACCTCATACATACAAAAGGCATTCAACATATACGAGGGAATTAGGGACTAAGAGAGCCTTTCATAATAAATAGCATAATAAGAGTCAGGCTTAATACATACATATCTAAATATCCAACAACACCTCTAATACAAATGAAACGGGGGCTAAGACATCTCCTAGGATCACCCTCAATAGATAGTGTCCAAAAAATATACAAGTTTAAGTAAGCCAAGAAAGTAAATGGCGACTGTCCCCGAATGTGAAGGACTCACCAAATTAATCTTCAATCAAATTGTCTAGCTAAGTGGAGGAGGAGGGTGGATAGGAACTCCGATTCCTAAATGGATGATCATGTAGGTAAAAAGAATGTGTTAGTACTTGGAAAGTACCAAGTATGCGGGATGATGTCACCCAAATTATAGATCCTTTTTAGAGGATAATGAGGTCATTATCAAGAAACAGAACCTAACCATGTTCAGGGTCGAACCCACAGGGAATATGTAGGCACAAGAGAATTCAATGACTACAATTTGGGTAGTTAACCAACTTACTTCCCCAAAGGGGATTTTGCAATAATCAATGGAAAAATAAACCACCTAACAGAAGAGAGATATCAATATAGAGAGAAACTAGGGTTTTGTGTTCCCCATGAGTCCCAAACTCAGCATCACCAGATAACCTAATTCTTTTGGAGTGTGTAGTATGCAGAACGGTAAGTTAACCTCACCAAGCCCTTAGGTCAAATGTGGGAGGAGAATTTCACTACTAACTTATCGCATGTCCATAGTGTGCATTACTAACCCTTACCTATTAGTCCTAGTACGGCCTCCTTTTGGCCTTGTTTGGTTGATTAGACGAGAATACATCAATCGAATTCTATAAATCAATCTCTTTTTCTATTCATTACTACCTTGGTCCAATTGATAAAACTAGGAGGTTTATAATGTTGGCCACCACTATAAAACATTCAAAGTGAAAAGAGTTAATTAATACTATACATGCACACTTTCAAAGAATTATGAATTATTTGATTTTACCTTGTTAGTTCTTCACGGTTCCGACAACCCTAGTTGTGGATTTAGTTACTCATGCGATGTGTAGATGCAAGAATTATGAATTATAAGAATATATTTGAAAACTTACACAATTCAATTAAGAACAAACAAATACAACATTAAAGAGAATCACAAGATTAAAGATAAAACTCAAATACAAATGTTCTCAAATACTCGTTAATGTAACGTCACTATTTTTTCTCTCTAATTATTGAGTTCTATAAGTAATGTCTGAAAAATTCTAAAAAATAACCTAAAAAATGTATTTACAATAAGTAAAATACAAGTCCTAAATGAAATAGGATAACTGATTGGCACGCCATACGAAATGAAATTTATGGGTCGTATTACACTCTAGGCTGGTAATCGGGATCTCGTATGAAACTTCTAGAAAATTGGAATTCAAGTCTACGATTGATGTCACCAAATTTACACCTCCTTTTAGAGCATAAAGTAGTTGCTGTCTAGAAATAGAACTTAACAAATGTTAGGGTAGAACCCATAGGGAATACATAGACTCAAAAGAATTCAATGATCACAGTTCGAGTGGTTAACAAACTTACTTCCCCAAGGAGGGGTTACAATAATAAATGAAAAATAAAACTAAACTAACTAACACAAGATAGAAATCAATATGGAGAGAAACTAGGGTATTGTGTTCTCCATGTTTTCCTAACTCAGTATCACCAGATAACCTAATTCTTTTCTAGTGTGTAGCATGTAGAACGGTAAGTTAAGTTCACTAAGCCCTTTGGTTAAAGGTGAGCGGAGAATTTTAGTATGTGATTTGTCCCATGTCCATAGTGTGCGTTGCTAATCCTTACCAATTAGTCCCAGTAAAATCTACCCTTGACGCAGTTTGGTTGATTAGATGAGAATACAATAATCCTATTAACTGATCTCTTTCCCTATTCATTACTACCTTGGCCCAGTCAGTAATACTAGGTGGGTTCTAATGTTGTCCACTATAAAAAATCATGCAAAATGAAGAGAGTTAATTAATACATACATACACACCTTCTAAGAATTATGAATTATCCAGTTTTACTTTGTTAGTTCTTCGTGGTTCCCAAAATCCTAGTTGTGGATTTAGCTACTCATGCTTTTTGTATATGCAAGAGTTATGGATTGAGAAAATATAATTGATCACTTAAACAATAGAATTAAGAACAAGCAAATCCACTCTTCAATAACAATTACAAGCTTAAAGATGAAATTTAAACACAAGTGTTCTCAAAGACTCTCTAATGTGATCTCACAGTTTTCTCTCTCTAATTACTGAGTTCTTGAGTACTAGGCAAAAAATTCTAAAAAATAACCTAAAAACCCATTTATAATAAGTAAAATATAAGTCCTAAAAAATTAAGAGAACTAGTTGGCATGCCATACGGAAGGGGTTTACGAGCTATATTGCATTCCACGATGTATAATCCATATCTGCTAGAAATTTGAACTTCAACTTTATGACTCATAAAATAGTTTATGACCCATAAAGGGGTTTTGTCTGATGAATCTTCATAAAGTCTCAATCTCTGATCCTCAGGGCATAAACCATTTTCTTTGACTCGTAAAACCATCCTCGACTCATCTGCATGTTCGTAGAATCAACTTCAGAAAATAGATCCTCACTGAAATTGTTCATGAAACCACTTCAGGATCTATAAAATGATCTATGGCCTGTAAAGGGTCTCGTATAATAGCAAAAAACAGTAAATTTTGTAGTTTGTCCCAAAACCAAGGCCAAACCAATATCCTACAATATAATAGAAAAACACATAAAAGCAACTAACATCTCATTGAGAACATATAAAATTTCAAGTTCTAAGCATCAAAAGTTCTATATTTTGGCAGCACACCAACACCATCAACTTAAAATTGTTGTTTGTCCTCAAGCGACAGACTCAATCTATATAGATAATACAGTAACATATAAATCTCAACCCAATGGCATACATCACATAAATCAAAAACACAGATACCTATACCAACTTTTCAAAACAGAATCAGATAGCCATCTAGCAAACCAATACATAGTGGTGCATGTGACAACACAACTATGATAAGTGAGGTACCATAGACAATCCACAATCATTGAACAAGTCTACTGCAAATAATGCAATGCAAGTGCCTCCACAGAAAGAAGTCTCGTATCTAACACATTTTCATGTATAACCTTGGGACTATTGCAAAATCACTCACTCTCACAAAACTTATACATGTATCATGCCCAATACCATTGGCTTACCCCTATACTCATGATTAAGACCTTCAACTAACTGGACTAGAATCACTTTAGGACTTTACAGGCTTGTAAAGTAGGCTTAAGGGGGCTTTGGCATAGTATTTTAGGAGCATCGTGACTAAAGACCCTCCTTGACACTTATTTTTCAACACTTTTGCCCTACCAACTCTATTATTTTTACATCATTATCCCTTTTTCCTATTTTAAGCTTTTCTAGATGCTTTCTTTTCATTTTTCTGCCTTTTGCCTTGTTTTTACACTTTATTTTTCTTTTTAGCTCACAACTAACACATTGTCATGACCCAAGTCTAGGGCCTAGACGTGACAAGTCAAATGGGAACCAGAAGTGACCTAGACAAGCCTCTTAGCATATCAATCACACATCCTTGGTCGTAGAAGCAAAGTAAACAACAACAAGAGATAATATATAAGGGAAAACGGGACTAAAGAAAGTCTTTGATATCATAAAAGCATAAAGTGTCAAGCTTATAGCATAAATACATCATAATATTCCAAGAACACCTCTAAACTTAGAATGGAGCAGAGGCCAAGACACTTTCCAGGCTCATCCTCATAATGTCAAATGATCTACATAAATAAGTCTTAGAGATAGAAAGAGAATGTAGATAGTGTCCCCGAACTTGAGGACTCACCAAGCTTATCTTTGAATAATCTCACAAGCCATGTGGAGGATGATCAAGAGGAGCTCTGGTCCCTACATGATGATATCATATAAGCATAAATTATGCATTAGTATGTTTTAATATACTAAGTATGTAGGATACAATGCAACAATACATAAGCCAATATAATCAAAATGCATAATAATAGGCAATAGATAGGCATAATCTCAATATGGCATGCATGATCAATGCTTGAAGTCAAACATGTTTGTAAACCATTCAACTTGCATACGACATGATACATATGTTGGAAGAGACCTTAACCGACAAAGAATAAGACCAAGTGAGTTACAACTTGAAATCCTAATGATTATCCCTCATTGGTAAAGAGGTGGTCTACTTTCCAAGGTAAACCATACTTTACCTTACGGGAGCCTATCCCATTTCAGAGAAGTAAACCCTTTATGGGAACCTGTCCCATTTAAGAAAGGATTTCATGAGAAACTTCGCCTTATGGGAGTCTATCACATTTTGAGAAGAATTTCAAGAGAGAGTGAACTAAATGGATCCACCAGTAAAGCAAGGGTAAATAATACTTCTATGTTGGAATATAGTTCAAGGAAAGAGAGAAATTCCTCTATCCATCGGTGCTAAGCCTATTCCCACGAAATAATTGAAATAATAACACTTTAGCAATTTGTATGAAACAAGGAAATATGACATGAGTAGCTCTAAAAAATCTTTGACCTCTAATGATGAGCCTAACTTAAAACATAAGAATATATCATTATCAAACATTATCCTTGCATTCACATCAACAGCCCACAAGAGGTAAAATCTTTGCAAAAGGGCTTAATCCGATATTTACAACATCATAGACATTTTCGTGAATTCAATACATTTTTGAAAACCCAAAATCATCATAAAGTCACTTGACTCATAAATCATATAAAAGATCATCAATAACTCTCAAAACCCTTGTCAAGACATTTTATCAAACACTTAGTGGGTGTGCAATGCTTGTTTAATATCATACAATTCAAGAGTGTAATAATTTGTGAAGACTCAATGCAAATCAACCCACTAACATTTAGTAAAACCCTCATATAGAATACCTTGAAATACATAATCAAATCTCATAATAGATCATAGTTTCATAGCTCAAAACATTCATAGTCTCAATAGACAAAACCATTCATAGTACAAGCTTAAAATAGATAGTCATATATAATAAATTTTCGATATCACGCATAGATTTTGAGATATATAGAAATTACAATTATGGGCTTTTCTGAGGCATATATTCAGGTCATTTCAATATCTCCCACTTGGGAACATTCGTCCCCAAATGTCAAAATAACATGTATAAGAAAAGTAATCATGAAGATTTTAGCCCGACATGAATGCAACAATTACACTTAAACATCATTTTCAAAAATTTCAACATAAATGCCAAAATCATCATAAACTTGTTACCATAAACATGAATGCATGCAACATGATATGAAGGCTGAAACTTAGGTCTTTAAATTAGAGAGAGGACTAAATTTTCTATCTTAAGCTTGAGTAGAATGAAAGAGGTACGGATATCGCTTCGTCAAGTTCACTTCAGCTTCCCATATGACACTTTTCACTTGTTAATTCCTCCAAAGGACCTTAACAAATGCAACATCTTTGTTCCTCACTATCTTCACTTGTCCATCCATTATCTCAACTAGGACTTCCTTATAGGTTAGATTACCTCCTACAACACCCACAACCTCTAAGGATACTATAGCACTTGGGTCACCAACACCTTTCCTCAACCTAGATACCTCCCCTTAGTCTCTAACCATTCTTATGGAATCGGGAAGAATAGGATAGGATGAATTATGAGCCTCATCTAAAATCAATTTCCTTAAGTCGTCAATATTAGGCACACACAATCTACCTTGGTGCCCTAAGGTACCATCTCCTCCTTGGGAGAAAACCTCCACTTTACTATCTTCACCATGGTCTTCAACTCTAGCAAGGTGGTTCAAGATCTTGTTTTGCCTTCACCTCCTCAATAAAAGAAGATTTAGAACCACTAACAACCACTACACCACCATTTTCAACTCCACCAACCTAACACCAACCTAGACAATAGATGAACTTCTCTAGACACTCCTTTGCCACCATCATCAATACAAGCCAAACACCCTATGGACACTCTATTAAGAGCATCTGCCACAATATTAGCTTTGTCGGGGTGGTAATGCGCACTCATATCATAATCTTTAAGGATCTCTATCACCTTCGTTGTCTGAAGTTAAGGTCTTTTTGGGTGAACACATATTGGATACTCTTGTGGTCAGTGAACACATCAACATGAACTCCATACAAGTAGTGACATCAAATTTTCAAAGCAAATACCATGAACGCTAATTCAAGATCATGGGTGAGGTAACTCTTCTCATGCACCTTAAGTTATCTAGAGTCATATGCTATCACCTTACCTTATCACTTTGCATCAAAACACACCTTAAACCAATTCGTGAGATATCACAATATGCAACAAATCCTTCCAACCCTTCCAGTAGAGCCAAGATAGGAGTGGAGACAAGCTTATCTTTCAAGGTTTGTAAACTCTTTTCACACTCATTGATACACATAAATTTTGCCTTTTTTATGTCAATTAAGTCATATGAAAAGCAATAGAAGAAAATTTATTCATAAACCTTCGATAATAACCTGTCCCAACCCAAGAAACTCGTAATATCCAATAGAGTCAAAGGTCTAGACCAATTTCTAATCACCTCCGTCTTCTTAGAGTCCACCCTAATACTATCACCCGATACTACATGCTCTAGAAAAGCAACTTATTTCAACACATATTTAGTATACAACCTCTCCTCCCTCAAGATTTGCAATACCACCCTCAAGTAATTCACATGCTCCTCCTGACTATGGGAATAGATCAAGATATTATCAATAAAAACCACCACAAACATGTCAAGGTAGGGTTTAAAGATCTTATTCATGAGACCAATAAACATAGCTGGTGCATTAGTCAACCCAAAGGACATAACCAAAAACTTAAAGTGCCCATACCTAGTCCAAAAAGCCGTATTGGGAATGTCACACTCCCTCATCTTCACTTGGTGACACCCGAACCGAAGATCAATCTTAGAAATGTGACTAGCCCATTGAAGTTGATCAAAAAAGTTATCAATCCTTGGTAAAGAGTACTTATTCTTTATGGTGACTTTATTAAATTATTTTTAGTCAACTTACATTCTAAGAGAACCATCCTTCTTCTTCAAAAATAACACTGGTGCACTCTAAGGTTACTCACTAGGCCTTATAAAACCATTTTCCAATAGATCCGTTAATTGTTCCTTCAACTACTTCAACTCTGCTGGGGACATACAGTAGGGGGAAATTAAAATAGGTTAAGTATTGAGAAGGAAGTCTATACCAAAATCTATTTTCCTTTCAGGAGGAACATTGGGAAGTTCATCGGAAAAGACATCAAGAAATTCATTAACTACCGAAACCAACTCAATAGGAAGTACTTTGGGTTTAACTTCCCCAACCCTTACAAGATGATAGACACAACCCTTATGTCATGACCCAAGCCTAGGGCCTAGATGTGACCGGAGAATGAGGGACCCAAAAGAACCCCAAAGAAGCCTCATAGCATATCATTAACATCCTTGGTCGCGGAAGCTATTAAAATGACAATAAGCAATAAGCATAAACAAGGGGAAATAGGACTAAGGGTAAACCTCCATGTCATATCATCAAGAATAGGAGAGTCAAGACTCATAGTATAGATACACAAAATGTCCAACAACACCTCTAAACATAGATACTTAGCGGGGACCAAGACAAGCAACGGGGTTCACCCTTGTAGTCAAAGTATATATAAAAGAAAGATAGTTTTAATACATAAAAAGAGATCATAAGTAACATCCTGAGAATAAAAGATTCACCAACAAGCTTGAGTGAAATCGTACAAGCCACATGGACGGAGATACTCAAGCGGGGCTATGGTTCCTGCATGGTGATATCATGTAGGCATAGAATATGCATTAGTATATTGAAATGTACTAAGTATTTGGATTCAATGCAAAAAGAGATAGGCAACATAATAAAAATGCATAATCATGGCAAGAGATAGTATATTAGCAATATGACATGCATGAACAATGCTTGTTATAAACAGGCTTAAAAATAATCATACTAGCAGAACTTGCTTAACACAATAAGATGACATGATTAGATCATCCAAATACTTTGTACTAGAGGGTGAGGGACATAGCATGAGTCATAACCCTTTTCTAGTAGGTAATGGGTAGTACATGAGGGTAAAGAGATAGCATAGTTCATAGCCCCTACATGCAAACAAGAGTTAATGAATAGCACATGAGGGTAGAAGGTAGCATAGGTCATAACCCCTATATGTGTGCATATGAGGGTGAGGCATACCATATAGTTCATAACCCCTTCATATATTGCATAACTCCAAATCATACATGAGGGTAAGGAGTACAACATAGTTCATAACCCCTACATGTATAAATGAGTAAGTGAATAGCACATGAGAATAAAGGTAGTATAAATCATAACCCCTACATGAGCATATATTACATAACCTCAAACCATAAACGAGGGTAAAAAGTATAACATAGTTCATAACCCCTGTGTGTAGATATGAGTAAATGAGTAGCATTGATTCATATATGAGGGTAAGGTGTTCAACATAGTTCGTAACACCTACATGTAGAAATTGACCTTTTACTAGAGGAAAAAGCATATAACATAGTTTATAACCCCTTCTAGTAGGCTTGACAATTCACAAGAGCATAAACCTTAGCATAAGGACTCCATAACTCATCAACCATTCCCAAGAACATAATGAACATAAGAGCCCAAAACTTCACTTGCAATACCATAGGTGTTTTACATGATTTAAATATATATATATATATATATTTCTTTAATTACCATAACCTACTTGACTCATGAACCCTAATTCAGACATTTTATCAAAAACTTAGCGGGAATGTAGTGCTAGTGTAAAACAATGCAATTCAAGAGTGAAATCATGATAGAAAATTTAATGTAAAACCATCAGTAGATACTTAGTAACACCCTCAAGCAGTATACATCAAATCCCTTCATCAAATCTCACAATAGATCTTAGATTCATAGCTCAAAACATGCTAAAACAACCATAATTTTATGAAACCCCAACATAGTGTGCAGTGATTTTCATAATATGCAAGACCCATGAGTAAATCAACTTTAAATCATGCAATTTTGAGGAAAGGAAGCTTGGGCATCATGAGTGAAAGGAACCCATGAAATAAACCCAAATACCTTGACTTTGGAGAGTTTCTTGAAGAAGATTTGAAATGGAGAATTGAAGCTTGAATGAATTCCCTAGATCCGAATGGGTTTTGGAACTCTTGAATCTTGAGGAGTACTTAGGACTTGACTTACTTTCCTTGAATTCCAACAAGACTTCTTCAAAACCTTATGAATGGATGGAGAATTTGATGAAGATTAAACGAGATTTTGAGAGGTTTTTGTTGGACTTTAGGGCTCAAAAAGGCTAGATAATGAGGGATTTTCATGTATATAGGTACAGGGTTATTACCCAATTGCCCTAGGGTAAAAAGAATAATTTTCAAAAATTTTCAAACTGGTCCGTGTCAGGTCCTCGTTGTGGACCCATCGCGGATAGCTACTGTTTTTGCAAAGTTTTACCAAAAATTATTTTTGTTGTAACGGAAAAAGTATACCTTGTAGACACTCATTTTCCCACACAGTTTTGCCCTCTGAACAAGAATATGAAGTTAAATTTATAAAATTCTATACGAATTTTAAGATATTAAAAAAGATACATTATAGGGTTTTTCTAAGCTACGTGGAGGGTGGTTCAATGTCCCCAATTTGAGATATAAGAGAATTACAATTATGGAGACATTCCTAGGAAAGTGTGGGGCGTTTCACCTTAGAAATCAACTTTTGGGATTTAAGACAAGAAATGAATCTACCCTTGACAACTACATCACAACTTTTTCACTCAAGGACGGGTTCATTAAGGAATTGGAATTTAACCGAATGGGTTCTACAATCAATAGAACCATAATATGCATGCAATCAATCCATCCCAAGTATGACATCAAAATCTACCATATCTAATTCAACAAAATCACAAGGCAAGATATTATGCAAAATAGACCCGGGACAATTTCTATAGACCCCTCTAGCAACAATAGACTCACCAACGGAGGTAGACACTTTATAAGGTTCACACAACAATTCAGGACTAACATGAAGCTTTTTGGCTACAAAAGAAGTAATAAAAGAAAGAGTGGCATCCGGGTCTATCAATGCGTACACATCAAAATCAAAAAACTTTAACATACCTATGAAGCATTACTCCAAGTCTATGTAACCCATAGAGGGGTATGGTTGAGAACTTGATTTATCCTCATAATTCATAGCAACCCATGGAAAACATCTCGAATTATGATCCTTTGCACCACACTTGAAATATGCATTTGAACCGGCCAAACAATCTCTCAGATGGTACTTTCCACACTTATAGCACGGAGGATAAGCTTGAACACCAACACCCTTGCCTTCCCTTTGAGCATATGGACAACTAGAAATCCTGTGGCCCATCTTGCCACACCCAACGCATGCACCTGTATTCCTCCAATAAGTGCCACTATGATTTCTCCCACATTTTGGGCACCTAGGGCAAGACATCCCACTATTGCGACCTTCAACTTGGACCCTCCTTCTCTCTTACTTTGAGTCCATCGGGCAATCTCTCATCTTATGCCCAACACCACCACACTTTAAAAAACCCTCAACTTCCATCAAACACCTCCCTTTATGCTTTTTGCCATACTCTTGGCAAGTGACAAAAAGGGATCCTTTCTTGTACTTAGGAACCGGTCGACTAGTAGAAAATGAGGCACCACCAACTTGGGCCCTCTTAGCCTTACCTTCTTTCCTCTTATCCCTTGAAGTCTCGATAGCACCCACTTGTTGATTGAGTTGAGCGGTTACAACTATGGCCAATAGCCATAGAGCATGATGAACCTCTTCATTTGACATATCATCGTTGGGAAGTTGACCCTCAAATGAGAGGTGGTCATTGCCTTGCCCACCATTCTGAGTAACTTGAGATATTTTCTAAAATGTAATGGTTAAGAATTAGGAATATGTCGTATAGGACTTAACTCTATCACACGACATAGATCATGAAAAAGTGAAATATTTCATAAAATGCCTCATAGCCTCTTAATCATAGTTGTGGTGCACTTCACAGCCATGAATAAAACTCTAATCCATGCAGTGTATTGGATTTTGAGGACCATTAAGAACCTAATGCTCTGATACCAAGTTTGTCATGACTCAAGCCTAGGGCCTAGATGTGACACAGAAAATAGGAAACCCAAGGGACCCAAACAAGCCTCTTAGCATATCAATCACACATCCTTAGTCGTAGAAGCAAAGTAAACAACAACAAGAGATAATATAAAAGGGAAAGCGGGACTAAGGAAAGCCTTTGATATCATAAAAGCATAAAGAGTCAAGCTTATGCATAAATACAACATAATATTCTAACAACACCTCTAAACTTAGAATGGAGCGGGGCCAAGACACTTTCCAAGCTCACCCTCATAATATCAGATGATCAATATAAAGAAGTCTTAGAGATAGAAAGAGAAAGTAAATGGTGTCCCCGAACTTGAGGACTCACCAAGCTTAACTTTGAATAATCTCACTAGCTACATGGAGGATAATCAAGAGGAGCTCTGGTCTCTGCATGGTAATATCTTGCAAGCATAAAGTAAGTGTTAGTACATTTGAATGTTTTAAGTGTGTAGGATGCAATGCAACAAGACATAGGCATATATAATCAACAGTCATAGTAATAGGCAATAGGTAGGCATAATCTCAATATGGCATGCATAATTAATTCTTGAAGTAATATATGTTTGTAAACCATTCAATTTGCATTAGACATGATACATATATGGGAAGAGACCTTAACCCACAAAGAATAAGACTAAGTGAACTACAACTTAGACTCCTGAAGATTACCCCTTGTAGGTAAATAGATGGTTTACTTACCAAGGTAAACCATACTTCACCTTATGGGAGCATGTCCCATTTCGAAGAAGTAACCCCCTTACGACAACCTGTCCTATTTCAAAAAGGATTTCATGAAAAAGTTTGCCTTACGAGAGCCTGTCCCATTAGGGGAAGAATTTTAAGAGAGCGTGCAGTAAATGGATCCACTAGTAAAGTATAGGTAAAGTATACTCCTGTGTTGACACATAGTTCAACGAAAGAGAGCAATCCCTCCATCCATCGGATCTAAGCCTAATCCCACAGAATAATTGAAATAATCACACTTTAGGAATTTGTAAGAAACATGAAAACATGAAATGAGTAGCTCTAAAACATCTTTGACCTCTAATGGTGATCCTAACTTTAAAACATAAGAATATATCATCATCAAACATTACCTTTGTATTAACATCAAAGGTCTACAAGAGGTAAAATCTTTGAAAAAGGGCTTTATTCAGCATTTACAACATCATAGACATTTTCATGAATTCAATACATTTTTGAAAGACAAAATAATCATAAAGTCACTTGACTCATAAATCATGCAATAGATCATCAATAACTCTAACAACCCTTGTCAAGATATTTTATCAAAAACTTGGTGGGTGTGTAATGCTTGTTCAAAATCATGCAATTCAAGAGTGTAATAATATGTGAAAATTCAATGCCAATCAACCCACTAACATTTAGTAAAACCCTCATATAGAATACCTTGAAATACAACATTGAATCTCATAATAAATCATAGTTTTATAGCTCAAAATATGCATAGTCTCAATAGACAAAACCCATTCATAGTACAAGCTCAAAATAGATAGTCATGTATGATAAATCAACATTTCATAAAGCCCAACATAAATTATACTCATAATCCATAATAAAAGATACCCATAGATAATATAACTTGAAAACATACAATTTTCATAAAAATAGAGATTGGACTCCATGGGTGAAAGGACCTAATGGATGAAAATCACATACCTAAATTTGGGGATTCTTTGATGTAGATTTGATAGAGACTTGAAACTTAAATAGTGTTCTTGAGATCCGAAATTAAGCTTGAGACACTTAAATTTGGATGGGAATCTTGATAAAATGGTTGAGAGGGTTTAGAAAGGGGTTTTGAGTGATATATAGTTGAAAATGGCTAAATATGAGACATTTCAGATGTAAAAAGGCATGGGGACATGATCCCAATGCCTTAAGCCGAAATAAAAAATTAAGAAAGTGATAACACAGCTCTGCGATGGTCCGTGTCTCAGAGCTATCCCGGACTCACACTATTTTGTGAAAAGTTGGCAAAATCATTTTTCGCTATGGTTCTTCTAAAATTCGGGTTATATCCATTCTCCACTCAATTTTTTCCTTGATCAGGAATATGAAGTCGAATTTTCAATATCATGCATGAATTTTGAGATATATGAAATTACGATTATGGGCATTTTCAAGTCACATTTTTGGGGCCTTTCATGCATCACTTATTTTTTTTGCACCTAGTATATGATTTTTCCTTTTTTGTTTTTGTGTCACTAACTTTCCCCTTATTTTTGTGTTTCACCCTTACACTAGCCACCCTTAACTTAGGCTTTTGACTTGTGCTGAGGGGCACAATATACATCCTCAAAACTAGGGCCACTTTTGGTAGCCGTCGTCAACTTAGGCTTTTGGCCTCAGTCAAGGTGCACAATGTTCAAGGAAGGACCAAGGTCAATTTTAGGGTTTTACAATTAACAAGGCTAGGTTAATCAGGCATTTCAAAGAGTAGGTACATATTAGGCTCAACCATTAGGAACAAGGGATAAATCATAGTTTTGGTTGGTCATTTTAGGCTAAGTGGACTATAAAGAAGAATGACCTAAGATCCTTTCCTAATCTAATTAATCTACAATATAAATTAGAGTAACAAGGCAAGTTTTTAATTAGCACAAAACTCATGAATCTAGCAAATTAAGCTCGCACTCACATGGCACTGCATATATTATCAATAAAAGACTCTCTGATCAGGAACAAACATTATCACACACTTAAACATGCATGGTTGATATCTAACTATTAATCAAAACTTTTGGTGGATATCATTTTTCATACAAAACATAAAAACATGCTATATGCCATAAGTATTTAGTACTATATGCTACAAATACTATCTAAACATCCTAAACAGGTCAGTTCAACAGAAAGTAAATATCCATGGGGAAAAAGAACACAGGTAAGAAAATCTCACGATAAAAAAGTAGGGTAGTTATGGGCCCAAGCTACTCAGACTTCACAGAGGCCCATAACTACCCACAACCCATCGAAAAAGATATACACTGTCCCCCATGCACAAAACCAAATCATAATAAAAATAGAGTAAAAAAAACATACTTGGGTGACTAAGGCCAGTGTGTGGCTGAGTCTATCCACCCTCCTCCTGCAGGGTAGTCTTCTCAGCAGTAGTGCTCTATCTGGAGGGGCCAACTCCCCTTACTTACTCTACCTCACGAGCTTGTCATATCTCTGCCTCTCATCTCGACTTCCTCAAGGCAAGCTCGAGCTCCCCCTGCTCAGTCATCCATGCCTAAAATCGTATAGCATCAGGATTATCATCCGGGTGAAGCCCCTTCCCTTGAAAGTCTGGATAGGCTCATTAGGAGCAAAATTATCAACCGTTGACACCAGTAGTGTAGTCGTTAGTAGTGCAGCCAATGCTGCCAATGCTGCCAATGCTGCCAATGCTGCTATTATGTTGGCCCGGAGTTGCTGGATCTCTATCTGCAGGGACGTCAAGTCTGATGGTTAGGCTATGTGCAGGCTCTGTTGCACCCTCTTTTCGAAGGAGTTAATGTGGGCATCCACAGTATAGATATGGTCCTAATAGTAGCTACTGTAAATGCCTGCATAGGACCCTACGAGTCTGAAATGGCCTGCAAACCCATAACTTGATCTGATGAACAAGCTGAGTCAACTGCGACTCAGCGTGAGATAACCTCTACGCTAGGGACTGTATAGATGCAGCGAACACGTAAATTACCCATGGGAATATCCTGTGGTGTTGTGGCCTGTAGTGCAGGAACAGAAGTAGTCGGACCCTTATCCTTATCTGCCTTAGGCTATAGAGGCCTGTACTTAGTAGTAACACCAGTAGCTATGGTAATTTGTGAACCCTCAGGCGGTGGCGCTGGGGTGAACATCTCAGACATATGAGGAGGCTATGCTTGCTAGAGTGCCACCAAGTTCTCTTCAGCCTTGACCAAGCTGGGGTCCAATGTATGTTGGGCCTTGCAAACTCACCACCTTTGACTCTAGATAGAGCTTGTATATCAAGCAAGGGAATGGGAATGAGGTAGACCTCTTTAGGGCAACCTCGTGGATCTACTCGGCTATGAGGCAAGCCTAATCAATATCATAACTAGCTAAGATACTAGCAACCAAAATTGCATGCTCTGGCATTAATGTATTATTAGCAAGAGTAGGTTGGATGGGTGAATGAACAACTGGCCACCAAATATTGGTGAGGAGATTAAGAGAAGTCTTGACAATAATCTCCAAGTGAGCGGTGACCTAGGTAGGTTCCAGATACTGTTCAATAATATAACCAGCCACCCATCTCATCAAGCTGGCTTATCACTCTGGATCCCTCATAACTAGGGGGTTCCTCGTCTACCACACCTAATAGTCAAACTCTGCGGTGGGTCTAGGGACAAGGAACTCTGGTCCCAAAAGCATCCGACGAATGGTGGTCTCTAATATATCCACCTGTCGGCACCTCACTCTCATCTTAGTCAGTCTCAGCTGAGCGAGGGGCTTTTTCCCCTTGGGAAGAGTGTTGTATACCATGGCTTCATATGAGGCATAAAACTCCCTCACCATCTTCTAGAGTATTGTCCAAGAGAGTGCATGAGCCACTGAAGCCCATAGCAAATCATCGTTTCTTGGAGATCGGTGACACTATTGAGTCTGTCAAAGATGACTCGGGGCTTCTCATAAATGGATCGGGCTAGTTTGCCCCACTCTTTTTGTTGTTGGGCTTCAAATATACCTCTTACATACCCATGACACACCATCATTTAGTATGGGCATTAGGTGGAGATGGTGATGATCATGGTTCGATAGAGGACTCTATCTCTAATTCGTCCTCATAGCTGGACTCCTCTCTGGATGGAGTAATCTGTGATGAATCATTCCTATTTTTGCCTCCCTCCTTAGACTAATGGAATTATGAATAATGAGAGCCTCAGTCTGCCTAGCCCTGGCCATAATTCTAGTCTGTGGTCATTTCACCTCTGGGTCTGGGTTGATGCCCAGCTCCTCTACTAATCCGCTCAAAGTCGGGGTCTGCTCATCATCTTAAGAATCATCTTTAAGCCTCCTTTATAATGCTAGGATCTTATCATTTTTAACTTTGGGAGACATAGTACTTGAAACATAGACATATAAACACCTTGGTTAGCCTCATAAATCAAAAATTGGAATGCAAAAATAATTTGAATTAAATTGCCGAAGGGTTTTACTAAAGCACCTTTACGGGTTGTAGTTGGTACTACTAGTTATAAAGAGCTTTTGTACAGCAGTGGTTCAAATAATTTTGTCATTGAAAAAGTCTACAAGACCAGGTATGACATGTAAAGTGGTTTACGAATCATAGACTGGATCATAGAGATTTCTAGTGAGTACATCTATTCCAGGCAAGGATCTATGAGACCTATCTACGAGCCATAAAATGATCTACAACTCATAAAAGGTCTTGTCTAATGGATACTTAGAAACATCAAGTTTCTGGAATCTTATATGAGGGGCAATTACGACTCGTGGAATAATCTATGGACCGTAAAAGCCATTCATAAACAAAAAAACTCAGTTACCTGAGTTTCTAAGCCCATCATAACAGACTCCAAATGACTTTATCTATAAGTATTTTACCAACATTGAATGAAACACACCCACCCACATGATTTTCATACCACAAACAATATCCCCAACGTGTTCTACAACACCTATACCCATCTAAAGTGATCAAGCATGTTCCTCCAACTATTCCGACTGCATATGTCAATTTCCTTTTTAACAAAATCTACAAATCTATGTTGTCATCCACCAATTTTTACACAATATCAATCAACACAGATGGGGGTGATTTAATAGGCACCAACAACTATTCAAAATATTCACACAAGGAAAAAGTGCCCAATTTAAGATTTAGAAAAACATTCATACATGGGCAAACTAATTTCAATAAACACATATTAACATCAAACAACCATTTTGTTTTCACACTACTATTCTTATCATGAGTTTCCAAGTCAATCACACAAACAAAGGAAAACTAAGGGCTTTAAATTAATCAAAAACTTACAATGATGTGTGATTAAATTGTAGAAGATGAAGGACGTGAAGGGACACTAAACCCTAGGTTGGTAAAGTTATCAGAAATTGGGGTCTTGTTGTCGTTAGTGATCGAATTCATGAATGGGAGGGGTTGGTCGGGTTGTTTTTGCAAATTAGGTTAAGAATGGTCAAAATAATTTGACCCCATATTTATACCTTGACCAGGTCAACTGTAAGTTAATGGGCCTGGACTCTATGAAACCCTTATCACGAGCGTAGAGTGTTTTATGACCCATAAACCATGGTTTTATAGAATATCCAAACCCTAGATTTTAGGACTGGATTCCATGAATTAGTCTACGAGCCGTAAAGAGATTTACAACTAGTAGAGTTAGTCGTAAAGACCTCAACACTTAGTAAAATTTTAGAAAACTTACTTGGGGTCTACGAGCCTCATTCACGACCCGTAGATTTATCTAGGGATCATAAGTTGTCTCATAGGTTGGAGTGAACAACTTATATGCTTATTAGAAATCTCTACGAGGTGGTATATGGGTCGTAAACAATTTTACGGCCTATAAAACCAGTCATAGAGACTCTTCCATGCTCTTTCCTACCAAAAATGATTGACTTAGCCCTATACCTACATATTCTTCATAGCACACATTGTTACACTATATGGAACTAGCCTGATGTCCAAAATTACAATCAAAGTACAAGAAACTAAACTACCTATGAATCCAAAAACTAAAAATAAACCTACAACTACACTATTACATTAAAAACCTTGGGTTGCCTCCCATGTAGTATCTAATTTACTATCACGGCATGACTTAGACAAATTGGTTACACAGACTTCACCAATTGCCTAGATTTCATTCTTTAGATCATTTGGATGCCTCACGAACTGACAGATATTAAACACAACCTTTTCGTCATTCAATCTAAACTTGAGTTGATCGACTTCCATATCTACAAGTGTTCACCCAGTGGATAGGAACGGTCTTCCCAAAGTGATTGGGATGTCAAAGTCAACTTTACAATCTAGGATCAGAAAGTCTGCAGGAAATATAAACTTCTCTACTTTAACTAGCACATCGTATAGTATCCCTACAGGCTTCTTCACCATACGATCCGCCATCAACAACCGCATGCTTATTGGAGTAGGGTCTCCTAATCCAAGCTTTTTATAGACTGTAAAGGGTATTAGATTAATGCTAGCACCTAGAACACATAGTGCCCTTATGAACTCTACATCCAATGGTGCAAGGTATAGTGAAAGCACCTAGATCTTCTCATTTTTGGACCAAGGACCTCGTAGCAATAGCGCTACAATGCTGAAGTTCTTGGGAAAGATCCTGACTCATACTGCACTTTTTAGTGAACAAGTCCTTCATGTACTTAACACACCCTGTCATCTTCTCCAATGCCTAAATGAGAGACATATTGATGGAGAATTATTTTAGCATGAAGAGAAAGTGCTTGAATTTGCCTTCCTACTTCCTCTTTTTTATACTTTGAGAGAAGGGAGGAGGAGGCCTAGGAATGGGCTTCAACTTCTGTGGTGCATCAGCAGCTTCACTCACCCCATCTTTGCCATGATTATCTTCGATCTCTACATCTTTGGCTGCAACCATCGCCTCTTGAACATCTTCCTCATCAACTGGCATAGGAGGATAAATGGTGCTCTTGCCATTCCGAGTAGTAACCGCCATGCACTATGCTTCATTTTTAAGATTCTGAACTGTGTTGCTAGGTAGTGCACCCCTCTAACACTGATTGAGTTGAGTTGACACTTAACCAAACTATTGTTCCAGGTGTTTGATAGCCACAATGTGAGACTCAAATTTTTAATTTATACTAGATCTCTAATTTCATGCCTCTCAAAGTATCATCTTGTGTCTCAGCATTCCTCAACATATGATCAAATATTTCCTCAATTCTAAACTGTTGCACCTGTGTAGTGGTTATGTGGTGACACATAAGGACCATTTCTAAAGCCTTTTTTTACCTTAATCTACATCTCTCTCTGGACCCCTGTTCCTATCATAGTATCCTATCATAGTATCCTCCATCTCTATTAAAGTTCCAACCTAGGTTTCCTTGACTATGGTACCAATAGTCCTTATTGGACCCTTGGGCATTGGTCTAGAAACCCCCCATCTAATTAGTAACAAAACACACTTCCTTATCATAGTATGACTCATCATACATGGGTGCACATGAAAATTGATAAAACAATGCATTGACTCATTCCTAGTTTTTCTTCATCATCACTTCCTCATCTATGTGAATTTTGGCAAGCTCTTACATAATGTCTTCATTAATCTTTGCCTGATCTGAACCAACATGAACAACACATGAACTTTTGTTGGATGCTCCCTCTCTCTGCCCCTATGCATAATTAGTCTTGACATCTCTTTCAATTTGCTCTATGAACCTTGCAAATGGCTGATCCAAGAAAATGCCCCCCATGATAGTGTAAGCACAAGCTTGATTATTCTCATCAAAGGCATGATAGAAGATGTCCACCATGGCATCATCAACTATCTTATGGTCTAGGACACTCCTTAAACATTTGGTGAACTATTCCCAAGTAGTACTAATTGAAGCACTAGAAAGTTGCTCAAAATTATTTATCTAGTCCTTCAACTTGAGCTTCTTCAATCTAGGGAAGTACCTTTGACACCCTGTAACTCTATGCTATTATTTACCCATGTTTCTGGTTAGGTTGGGAGTGTATTAGGAGACTTCTAGTACTTAGACAAGTTCAAGACTTCCCTACGAGTTGAGTTTTGGGTGTCGATTCATGCAAGAGTCAAATTTAAATGAGCATAACTTTTATCACACTTGGAACTGGATGGCCCATGATATGTCAAATGAAATCCCTTTTATTATCTTTCTAAACTTAGTTTCACCTCATTCTGAGGTCAGATAAAGGAGTTATGACCGTTTTCGTGAGACCCTCCCGTGCAGTGATGTCACACGAGCACTTAGATGGGCAGTAGGCCTTTGGACAGTCTATTTGGGCTGTCTTGAGCTGGGAAAGACCATTTTTGGTCTAAACCATGTGGCACAGCTAGTGGTACAGGTCGTTTGTCTTGCCACTGACCGTGTGGATGGTCATGGGGTGTGTCCAAGGGAAGCTTAGTTAGCATTGGAGGAATGTTGACCAAGTATGGTGCCACAGGCACCTTGACGAGCTATGGCAGGTTAGACAGCTCGTTAACTTGGGCGTGGGGTATCCTGGAAACATTTCTTTTTCTCGAGGTGTAGTTTAATGAACCACTATACAGACCATGGAACATCAGATGACCCATGAAGTAACCTGTCAAAGTGATGTTGACAATAACTTTTTCCCAACTGTTCCAATTCCAATGTTTTTGTCTGAGTCTCATCTCACAGGCACTCCACATGACCCATGGAGTGCCACATGACCATTGAAGCCTTCAGTGGGGCAACACTTTGCCAATTTTTCCTCCTTTCACTAATAGTATTTTCGTAAATTTTATTTATTCTAATGATCTTTTTGGACTTGTAATGCTATCCTAACCTCCCAAAAAGACCTAAACCCTATTCCAAAGTATCAAACTCATTAATTTCATGTTAAATACACTCTTAAATTCCTTCAAGAGCCTTCATCAATACCCCAATACAAAGTTAAGGAAACTTAAGAGCAAGCTTTGGATTCCAAGACCCACTTCCAAACTTCAAGTCTTTCACAACACAATTTCAAGACACTCAAAGTTTAAGGTATGTGGATTTAAATCATTGGGTTCTTTCACCCATGGTTCCTAAGCTTTCTTTTTATATGAATTTCATGTTTCTAAGTTGATTTACGTATGGGTTCTACTTACTATGAATTTGATTATAAACTGTGTTGGGGATTCATAAAAGTGTGATTGTTTAAGCATATTTTGAGCTATGAATCTAAGATATATTTTAAGATTTGATGAAAGGTTTCAATGTATAATGTATGAGGGTACTACCAAGTGTTGGCAGGTGGTTTTACATTGAATTTACTTCCATGATTTTACTCTTGAATTGTATGATTTTACACTAGCATTGCACACCCACCAAGTGTTTGATAAAATGTCCGGTTAATATTTCTTGAGTTGTTGAAGGCATAATGCTTGGCATATGATTTAAGTGACTTTATGATGATGAAAGGATGGTATTTATATGTGTTGATTTCATGAAAAGTATCTATAGTGTTACAAGTTAACCACACCTTGTTGAGGGGGCGCCTCAACCACTATGATAGAGAGTGTGATGTCCATCAACTATGTTGAGGGTTTGATAGCTTCACCACTATAATGGAGGGTGTGATGTTCATTAACTATGTTGAGGGGTTGATACCTTGATCACTATGATGTAGGGTGTGATGTCGATCAACCAGTTAAGGGCTTGATACCTTGGCCTCTATGATGGAGGGTATAATGTCTATAAATCAATTGATGGGTTGATACCTCAATCACCTTGGATGGTAGGGTGTGACAATCCATTGTAATTTTTTTCTCTTCTTATATATGTAATATGTTCAAAATAAGCATGTTTTACTTCAAGCATCCTTCATGCATGTTACATTGCTACTATGCTATCCATTGCTTATGATGTTGCATTTTGCCTATATTGCCTATCTCTTGTAATGCTACATCCTACATACTTAGTACATTCAAATATACTAATGCATACTCTATGCATATATGATGTTACCATGTAGGAACCAAAGGCCCATTCGATCATCATCATCCTTCACGTGGCTAGTACGATTTCTCTCAAAGAAAGTTGGTAAGTCCTCAACTTCGGGAACAATGTCTTTGATCTTATGTTATGTATAAAGACTCTCTTTCCTTTATTATATATTTTGACTATGAGGGTGAGCCCGGTTGCTTGTCGTGGCCCCCACTAAGTTCTATGTTTAGAGGTGTTGTTGGACAAGTTATGTAATGATGTTATAAACTTGACTCTCTTTACTCTTGAATGTTTTATGATATGAAGGACTACCCTTAATCCCTATGCCCATATTTATATTCTTTTATTATTATTTAATTGCTTCCGCGACTAAGGATATGTAATAATATGTTAAGAGGCTTAATTGGGATTCCTTTGGGTTCCCCATTCTCCATGTCACATCTAGGCCCAAGGTTGGGTCATGATAGTACTTCTTAGAAAATGTCTTCTGCAAGTCTACCCAACTAGTGGTCGAACTTTGCGGGAGCTCAGATAGTCATAATGTTGCTCTGCTTGTAAGTAACATAGAAAGACACAAAGTCCCATAGCATCCATCGACAAATTCTATTTTACCATCACACTCTTACAGATGAATGCTACTTGTATAGATGACTATGAGGATCCTCCGATGGTAAGCCCGCAAATAGACTACGGTTTGCAGCATCTGAAGTAACCCACTCGAGATAGTGAACTTGGTGTCTACCAGTATTGGTGGTAACACAATAGCTCCAGTCACCTACCTAGCTATAGGATTTAGTATGTATTAATTCCACTAGTAAGCATTAGCGTTGAAATCCTGGGGCTACGGAGGAATGTCCTTAAGAGGAGGTGGGTTCTCATTATCAACATTCTGTTATTGTTCGTGTTTGGAGCTACATTGGTTGTGTTGTTGGCATTGTATTGGGACATTCTCCTCCACATTCCATGGATCTCTGGGTCAAATAGAGTTAAAGGATTTCCTTGACTCCAGGTATTATGAATACACTATACTTACACCCTAAAAAAGAACAAAAACAACAAATAAAAGTAAAATATGGGAAATAAAGATTAATGCTCGAATTACTATAAATTAACTAAATCTAGTTGTATTCCTCATCACTGGTGCCAAATTCTTGATGTCACCCAAGTTATACCCTTTTAGAGGATAAAGCAATCGTTGTCAAGAAAGAGAACCTAACAAAGGTTAGATTCGAACCCATAAGGAATACGTAGACTCAAGAGAATTCAGTGATCGTAGATCTAGTGGTTAACTAACTTACTTTCCTAAAGGGGGATTTTGCAATAATCAATATAAAATAAAACTAAACTAACTAACATAAAAGGGAAATCAATATGGAGAGAAACTAGCATATTCTGTTCCCCATGATTCTACAACTCAGTATCACTGGATAATCCAATTCTTTTCTAGTGTGTAGCGTGCAAGATGGTAAGTTAAGTTCACCAAACTCTTTGGCCAAAGGTGAGAGGAGAATTTCATTATATGACTTGGCCCATCTCCATAGTGTGCATTACTAACCCTTACCTATTAGTCCCAGTACAACCTCCCTTTAGCCCAGTTTGGTTGACTAGACGAGAACATATCAATTGTATCATGTTAACTAATCTCTTTTTCTATTCATTACTACCTTGATCCAACCAGTAACAATACGTGGGTTCTATTGTTGGCCATCGTAAAAAAAATATGCAAAATGAAGAGAGTTAATTAATACATGCATACACATTTTCCAAGAATTATGAATTATCCAATTTTACTTTGTTAATTCTTCATGGTTCCCACAACCCTAATTGTGGATTTAGTTACTCATGCTTTTGTTAGAAGTAAGAATTATGGATTGAGAAAACATAATTGAACACTTACACAATAGAATTAAGAACAAGTAAATCCAATCTTCAATAAGAATCACAAGCTTAAAGATAAAATTTAAACACAAGTGTTTTCAAAGACTCTCCAATGTGATCTCACAATTTTCTCTCTCTAACTATTCAATTCTTTGAGTATTAGGCAAAAACATCTGAAATATAACCTAAAAAACCTATTTATAATAAATATAATGCAAGTCCTAAGCAAAATAGAAGGACTAGTTGGCAAGCCATATGAAAGGAGTTTATGGGTTATGTTGTATTCCACGGCCAATAATCGAGGTCTTGCACACAATTGCTAAAAATTTGGACTTCAACTCTACAATACCCCTCTACGACTCATAAAATAGTTTATGACCCAAAAAGGGGTTTCGTCTAATGAATCTTCAGAAAGTCTCAGTCTCTAATCATCAGGTCACAAATCATCTTCTATGACTCGTAACACCATCCACAACTCGTCTGCATGTTCATAGAATCAACATCAAAAAATAGCCCCTCACTAGAATTATTCACAAAACCACTTCATTCTGTAGAATGATCTACAGCCGGTAAAGAATCTCGTATAACAACAAAAACCAACAACTTCTATACTTTTTTTCCACAATCAAGGCCAAACCTATAATCCTGCAGATATAACATAAAAATACATAAAACCAACTAACATCGCATTGAGAACACATAAAATTCCAAGTTTTAAGCATCAAAAGTGTTGTATTTTGACAACACATCAATGATACCCCTCCATAACTCGTAAAGTGATTTATGACCCATAAAGGGATTTCGTCTAATGAATCTTCAAAAAGTCCTAATATTTGATCCTCAGGGCACGATCCATCTTCAATGACTTATAAAAGATTTCACAACTTGTTTGCATGCTCGTAGAATCAACTTCAAAAAATAGTCCCTCACTAGAATTGTCCATGAAATCCATTTCATGACTCGTAAAGGGTCTCGTACTATTTCGAAATTCAGCAACTTATGTATTTCTTCCAAAAATCAATGCCAAACCTAAAATTTTGCAAAATATAACACAAAAACACATAAAACCAGCTAACATTGCATTGACAACACACAAGTTTTAAGCTTCAAAAATGTTGTATTTTGATGGCACATTAATAATCTCAAATTAAAATTATTGATTTTTCTCAAGCAATGAACTCAATCTACATAGATAATACAGTAACACACAGACCTCAACCCAATGGCATACATTACATAAATCTCAAACTCAGATACCTATACCACTTTTTCAAAATAGAATCAGATAGTCATCTAGCAAACCAACACAGACTAGTGTATGTGACAACAAAACTATGACAAATGAGGTACTATCAACAAGCTACATTCACTCTACAAGTCTAATGCTAACAATGCAATGCAAGTGCCCTCACAGAAAGAAGTCCATTATCTAGCACTCCATGATGTTTTCATGTGTGATATTGGGACTATGTAAAATCACTCACTCTCACAAAAGATATTCATACATCATGCCATAGGTTTTCCCCTTTACTCAAGACTAAGAGCTTTAACTGCTTAGACTAAGATCACTTTAGGACTTTCTAGGCTTGTAACGAAGGTTCAGGGGGCTTTGGTATGGTATTTTGGGAACATAGTAACTAATGCCCCTCTTTGACAGTGCATTTTTCTAAACTTTTGCTCTACCAACTCTGTTATTTAATCTCATTCTCCCTTTCTCCTATTTCAAGCTACTCTGGGTGCTTTCTTTTCATTTTCAGCCTTTTGCCTTGCTTTTGCACTTCATTTTTCTCTTTAGCTCATAACTAAGGCATCATTTCTTTGTTTCTTGCACCCTGTATATAATTTTCCTTTTTCTTTATATCACTACCGTCCCTCTTTATATTTGTGTTTCACCCTTAGACCAGCCACTGTCAACTTAGGATTTGTATTGAGGTGCACAATATTCATCCTCTAAACCTTGGGCACTTTTGGTAGCCACCCTCAACTTAGGATTTTTGCCTCAGAGAAGGTGCACAATGTCAAGGAAAGACCAGGGATAATTTCAGGATTTTATAACTAAGAAGGTTAGGTTGATCAGGTGTTTTAAAAGAATAGGTACATGTTAGGCTCAAACATTAGGAATAAGGCAATTTTGGCTGGTCATTTAGGCTAAGTGGGCTATTAAGAACAAAGGCCTAATATATTTTCCTAATCCAATTAATCTACATCTAACTTAGAGTAACATGGCAAGTTCTGAATTAGCACAAAACATATGAATCTAGCAAATAAAGCTCACACCCACATGACACTGACTACATTATCAACAAAAGACTCTCAGATGATACTTTTTATCTCAAATTATCCTCACTTATTAGAGTAACATTGTCAACACACCTAAACATGCATGGTTGCTATCTAAATACTAATCAAAATTTATGGTGGATATCATTTTTCAAACAAAACACAAAAACATGCTATCTGTCATAGATATTTTTACAATATGCTTTAAATATTACCTAAACATCCTAAGCATGCCAATTCAATAGAGAGTAAATATGGACAAGGTAAAATAATACAGTCAAAAAAACTCTAGGATCAAAATGGACCTAAGCTGGTCAGACTTTACTAAGGCCCATAATGACCCACACCTCATTGAAAAAGATGTGCATTGTCCCCAATGCAAACAATTAAAGTAAAATAAAATATAAAAGGTCAAAAATCATACTTAGGCTCCTAAGCACCGGTGTACACCTTGGGTTACCTCCTAAGCAGTGCTTAATTTATTATCACGGTATGACATGGACAAATTGATTACTCAAACTTCACCAATCACCTAAACCTCACTCTTCAAATCATCTGGATGCTTCATTGACGGATAGATATTAAAGATCACCTCTTTGTTGTTCAATCTAAACCTAAGCTAGCTAGCTTTCATATCTACTAGTGCTCACCTAGTGGCTAGGAAGAGTCTTACCAATATAATTAGGACATCGAAGTTAACTTTGCAATCTAGGATCACAAAGTCTTGAGAAATATGAACTCTTCAGCTTTGACTAGCACAACATATAGTATCCTCATAGGCTTCTTCACTATGCAATCAACCATCAATAACCACATGCTAGTCAGATTAGGGGCTCTCAATCCAAGCTTTTTGAGGACCTCAAGGGGCAACAAATTAATGCTGGCACCTAGATAACATAGTTCCCTGGCAAACTCCACATCTCCAATGGTGCAGGGTATGGTGAAAGCACTAGGATCTTCTCACTTCTGAACTACTGACCTCATAGCAATAGCACTGCAATGTTGAAGCTCTTGGGAGAGCTCCTGACTTATAGTGCACTTTTTAGTAACTAGGTCTTTCATGTACTTCATATACCCTGACATCTTCTCTAATGCTTCAATGAGAGGGATATTGATAGAGAGCTTTTTTAGCATAAAGAGAAACTGCTTGAACTTGCCTTCCTCTTCCTCCTTTTTAATTCTTTGTGGGAAGGGAGGAGGAGGCCTAGGAATAGGCTTTAACTTTTGTGGCCCATTAGCAACTTTACTCCCCCATCCTTGCCATGATTATCTCCTACTTTTACATCCTTTCCCACAACTGCCTTCTCTCAAACATCATCATCCTCAACTGGCATAGGAGGATCAATGTTTCTCATGCCACCTTGAGTAGTAACCTCAATACACTACACTTTATTTTTAGTATTATGAACTATGTTGCTAGGCAGTATACCCTTCTGACATTGATTAAGTTGAGTCAACACTTGACCAAATTATTGTTCAAGTTATTTGATAATCACAGACTGAGACTCAATTTTCTGATTGATGTTGGAAATCTTAGATTTCATGCCTTTCAAAGTCTCATCCTGTGTCTCAACTTTCTTCAATAGGTGATCAAACTTCTCCTTAATTCTTGAGCTACTTGCACCTATGTCGAGGTTATATGGTGGCACATAGGGACTATTTCTGAAGCCATCTATGCAACCTCAATCTGTATATCTCTCTGGACCCCTATTCCTATCATAATATGCTTTGCGGTTGTCCGTGAAAGCTCCATCTCTATTCAAGTTCCGACCTTAGTTTCTTGACCTTGGCTCCAATAGTCGTGATTGGACCCTTGGGCATTAGTCTAGAAAACCCCCATCTGATCAGCAACAAAATATGCGTTCTCGTCATAATAAGGCTCACATATATGGGTGCACATGGAGGTTGATGAACCGCTACATTGACTCATTTCTAGTTTTGCTTCATTATCACCTCCACACCTTTGTGAATTCAGACAAGCTCTTTCATAATTTCTTTGTGAATCTTTGCTTGCTCTGAACCTACACTAACAGTGCACGAACTTTTTGTAGATGCTCTATCTCTCTAACCCTATGCATGATTAGTCTTGGCTACTCTCTCCATTTACTTTGCGATCCTTACAAATGGTTGATCCAAGGACATGCCCCCTATGATAGTGTCAGCATAAGACTGACTGTTCTTATCAAGGGCATGGCAGAAGATCTCCACTAAGGCATCATCAACCATCTTGTGGTCTGGGATACTCCTCAAGCATTTGGTGAATCACTCCCAAGTAGTAGTGATGGAATCACCAGGAAGTTGCTCAAAGTTATTGATCTGGTCTTTCAACTTGAGCTTCTTTGATATAGGGAAGTATCTCTCTAAAAAGGCCTTCTCTAAGTCTGCCCAACTAGTGATCAAACCCTCAGAGAGCTTAGATATCTATAATGTTGCATTGCATATGAGACAATGGGAATACGAAAAGTCCCACAACATCTATAAATAAATTTTATGTTCCCATCACACTCTTGTAGACGAATGTTACATTGCATAGGTGGCTGTGAGGATCTTCCGATGGTAAGCCCATAAATAGCCCATGGTTTTGTAGTATTTGATGCAACTCAGTTGAGACTACAAACTTTGTGTCAGCTGGTAGTGGTGGCAATATAATAACTCATGTCTCCTCCATAGCCATAGGATTTAGCCTGTATTGGTTCCATTGATAAGCATTGACATTAAGATCTTGAGGTTGTGGAGCAATGTCCTCAAGAGGAGGTAGGTTCTCATAATTAGCATTTTCATTCTCGTTTTTGTTTAGAGCTACATTGGTCGCATTGTTAGCAATGTCTTGGGATATTCTTCTCAACGTTCTGTGGATCTCTGGGTTACACAAAGTCAAGGGTCTACCTTGACTTCATGTATTGGGCATACCCTACACCTATACCCTGTAAAGAAAAAAAACAAATACAAAATATAAAATATGGGAAATAAGGATTAACACCCAAATCACTTATGAATTAACAAAGTCTGACCATATTCCCTAACAATAGCGCCAAAATTTTGATCTCACCTAAGTTACTCCTCCTTTTTAGAGGCGAAAACGGTCATTGTCAAAAAATAGAACCTAATCAAGATTAGAGTCGAACCCATAGGGAATACGTAGACTCAAGAGAATTCAATGACTGCATTCGAGTAGTTAACAATTTACTTCCCCAAAGGGGGGTTTTGTAATGATCAGTGGAAAAATAAACTAATACAAGAGAGAAATCAATATGGAGAGAAACTAAGGTTTTGTGTTCCCCATGAGTCCCTAGCTCAGTATCAACGGATAACCTAATTATTTTCTAGTGTGTAGCATGCAGAATCGTAAGTTAAGTTCACCAAGTCCTTTAGTCAAAGGTGAGAGGCAAATTTCACTATGTGACTTGGCCCATCTCCAAAGTGTGCATTACTAACCCTTACCTATTAGTCCCAGTACAACCTCCTCTTGGCCTAGATTGGTTGATTAGACGAGAACACATCAATCGAATCCGGTTAATTAATCTTTTATCCTATTTATTACTAACTTAGTCTAGTCACTAATACTAGGTGGGTTCTAATGTTGACCACCACTAGAAAATATTGAAAGCGAAGAGAGTTAATTAATACATGCATGCGCACTTTTCAAGAATTATGGATTATCTAGTTTTACCTTGTTAGTTCTTCATGGTTCCTAAAATCATAGTTGTAGATTTAGCTACTTATGATATGTGTAGATGAAAGAATTATGTATTGGAAAAACATGATTGAACACTTACACAATTGAATTAAGAACAAGCAAATCCAATGTCATAGAGAATCACAAGATTAAAGATGAAATTCAAATATAAGTGTCCTCAAAGACTCTCCAATGTAACCTCACTATTTTCTCTCTCTAATTACTGAGTTCTCTGAGTAATGTATGAAAACTTCTAACAAATAACCTAAAAAACCTATTTACAATAAGTAAAATATAAATCCTCTACGAATAGGATAACTTATTGGCACGCCATACGAAAGGGGTTCACGGGCCATATTACATTACATGGTCCATAACCAGGGTCTCATATAAAGCTGCTGAAAAATTGGACTTCAAGTCTATGATGCCCCTTTATGACCCGTAAAGGAGTTTCATCTAATGAATCTTCAGAAAGTCTCAATTTTTGATCCTTAGGGCACAAACCATTTTTCATGACTCATTTGCATGTTCGTATAATCAACTTCAGAAAATAGCCCCTCACTGCATTAAAATTCAGTAAGTTCTGTATTTCTTCCCAAAATCATTGTCAAACCTGAAATCCTGCATTCATAGCACAAAAACACATAAAATCAACTAACATCGCATTGAGAATACACAAAATTCCAAGCATCAAAAGTGTTGTATTTTGACAGCACATAATGGAGTGTATTGCAATAAAGGACATAAGCCATAATTAAACAATATGCATGATCATAAGCAACAAATAGAAGCTCAATATGTCATGAATGCTCGATGCCTCAGTCAAAATATGCATGAGGAATCATCAAATCATATAACATATCATACATAGATGGAAAGGGATCATAACCAACATATAAGACCAAGCGAGCTACTACTTGGAATCCTGATGTTCACTCCATACTAAACTAGGGGTGGTTTACTTTGCCAAGGTAAATCAAACACTCACCTTACAAAAGCTCCCCCATTTCAGAAAGTTCTTCATAAACACATTACGGGAATACCACCCTTTTCAGTTAACTTATGATAACAACCTTACGAGAAAATCACCCATTTTCGTTATTTAACATGTGTCATATGGGAACACCCTTTTTTTGGTCAATCATGTAACAAGAGCTATATGGATCCATTAGCTAATTCAAAAACCTATGGTGGCAACATAGTTATGGGATAATGGTTATCTACCAAGGTCCTCTCGGTGTTAGGTCACAATCCCAAGGAATATTCAAATCATACTTGTAGCCATAATATGCAAAGCATAATAATATCATAATAATGCCATGGAGTAGATAATCAAAACCAAAGCTTCATAATGTCAAAGAATAGAGCTTCATATCACTTATAACTTTTACAATATTCTTATATCTCATTACATGCATGACAACCCTTTCAAAATTCATATCATTCATAATTTGCATAACTTGCCATAAGGTCATCAATATCATAGAAGCTTAGCATACAACTTAATCAAATCATGGTGAGTACATGTCCATATGTTTTAAACAATGTAATTCAAATAGTACATGACTGTAGAAGAGTAAAATGAAACTACTTGATCATTATTAAAAATAACCAACCAATAGCATAACAAAACTTAGCTAGGGTTCATCAAACCCTTACAAAAATTTATCAATTTTATATGGATTTTCAATGCATAATCATGTACAAAAGGTAGTATATCACAAGTCTCTTCATAACATTATCATATAAAAGAGTTCACAAATATCCATAAATTTCATGTAGTTGAAGAGGAAGAATGGTTGGACTTGTGGATGGAAGGTTTCCACAATCAAACCCACATACCTTGTTTGTTTAGAGATGGAAAATCTTGTTGGAAATTCGAGCAATTTTGAAACCCTAGCTTGGTCTTCTTGTTTGAAAGCGTTGAGAGTGTTTTGGGGAGGCATTTGATGCTTAGAGTGAAATGCCCAAAAAATGTGCTTTGGAAAAGCCAATAATTGTAATTTTCATATATCTCAAAATTCATGCTTAATATCAAAAATATGACTTTATATTCTTAATTAGGGAAAAAATTAAGTGGAAAATAGGTGTAACTCCAATTTTAGAGGAAATGTAGTGAAAAATAATTTTTCAAAAAATTCGAATTTCAGTGGTGATCCACGCCCTGACTGCGATGCGCCCTGGCCGCGATACACCATAGGCGCGGATTAGTGTTAATTTTTCGTAAAAATTTTATTTCGGCCCAAGGGCCTTGGGTTCATAGCCCTATGCCCACACATGCATGAAAACACCTATACTTGGCCATTTTTTAACTCTATATCACTCAAGACCCTCTCAAAACCCTCTCCAACACTTAAACAAATATTTCATCCAAATTAAAGTGTCCTAAGCTTAATTATGTATCTCAAGAACTCCACTCAAGCTTTAAGTCTCCTTCAATTCTACATCAAGGAATCCCCAAATTGAGGTATGTGAGTTTCATCTATTGGGTCCTTTCACCCATGGAGCCCAATCTTCCTATCTTATGAAAATTGTATGTCTTCAAGTGGTATTACCTATAGGTGTTTTTTATTAGGATTATAAGCATGAATTATGTTGAGGTTTTATAAAATGTTGATTAAAATTGTATGTTTATCTACCTCAAGCTTATACTATAAGTTAGTTTTGTCTATTGAGACTATGTATGTTTTGAGTTATGAAACTACAATCTATTATGAGATTTAATGATGAATTTCAAGGTATCTTACATGACAATTTTACAATATGTTGGTGGGTTGATTTGCATTGAGTTTTCTCACATGATTTCACTCTTGAATTGCATGATTTTGTACAAGCATTACATACTCGCCATGTGTTTGATAAAATGTCAAGTCATGAATTCTCAAGTTAATTACATTTTTATAAGTCAAGTGACGTCATAACGAATATGATGAACTATCAAGTATGTTATGAATTCATAAAAATATCTATGATTATGTAAGTATGAAGTTATGCCCTATTTTTAAGATTTTACCTCTTGTGAGCCTTTGATGTTAATGCAAGGATAATGTTTAATGATGATCTACTCTTATGTTCTAAAGTTAGGCTCACCATTAGAGGTTAAAGATGTTTTAGAGCTACTCATATTATTATTCTATGTTCATTACAAGTTATTAAAGTATGATAATTATAAATATTCTACGGGATTAGACTTAGCACTGATGGATGGAGGGTTTGTTCTCTTTCCTTGAACTATGTGCCAACATAAGATTATGTTATATCCTTGCTATACTAGTGGATCTATTTAGTGCACTCTATCTTGAAATTCTTCTAAAATGGGATAGGTTCCCGTAAGGGGGTTACTTCTCCAAAATAGGACATGCTCCCGTAAGGTGAAGTATGGTTTACCTTGGAAAGTAGATCACTTTTTTACCAATGAGGGGTAATCATTAGAATTTCAAGTTGTAGCTCGCTTGGTCTTATTCTTTGTCGGCTGAGGTCTCTTCCTGCACATGTATTATGTTCTATGAAAATTGAATGATTCACAAGCATGCTTTACTTCAAGCATTAATCATTCATGTCATATTGAGATTATGCTTATCTATTGCCTATTACTATACATTTTGACTATATTAACTTTTGTCTTGTTGCATTGCATCCTACATACCTAGTATATTCAAACGTACTAACTCATACTTTATGCCTACATTATATCACCATGTAGG
Source organism: Solanum sejunctum (assembly GCA_025642045.1). Taxonomy (NCBI): domain Eukaryota; kingdom Viridiplantae; phylum Streptophyta; class Magnoliopsida; order Solanales; family Solanaceae; genus Solanum; species Solanum sejunctum. The sequence goes on along the minus strand of JAOTQJ010109735.1, from coordinate 6,343 downwards.
AACCGGAGCTCCTCTTGATCACCTTCCATGTGGCTAATGAGATTATTCGAAGAAAAGCTTGGTGAGTCCTCCAGTACGAAGACACTATCTACTTTCTCTTGCTATTCCTAAGAATTCTTAATGTTGAATGTATGATATTATGAGAGTGAGCCCACAAAGTGTCTTGGCCCTGCTCAATTCTAAGTTTAGAGGTGTTGTTGGAAAGTTATGATGTATTTATGCTATAAGCTTGACTCTCTATGTTTTTATGGTATGAAAGACTTTCCCTAGTCCAGTTTTCCCTTTTTATTATCTCTTTCTGTTGTTTACTTTGCTTTCGCAACCAAGGATGTGTGATTGATATGCTAAGAGGCTTGTTTGGGTCCCTTCGGGTTCCCATTTGTCGTGTCACGTCTAGGCCCTAGGCTTGGGTCATGACAAACTTGGTATCAATGCACTAGATTGTTAATGGTCCTCAGAATCTAACACACCGGGTTGATTAGAGTCTTATTCATAATTGTGAAGCACGCCACAACTATGAATGGAAGGCTCTGAGGGATTTTAGGAAATGTTTCACTTCTTCATGATCTATATCATGCAGTAGAGCTAAGTCCCCTAAAGCTAACAACTGATCCCAAACCATTACGTTTTAGAATATGTCTCAAGCTACTCAGAATGATGGGCAAGGTAGTGACCATCTCTCACTTGGGGGTCAACTTCCTAACAGTGATATGCCGAATGTGAAGGTTCATAATGCTCTATGGCTATTGGCAATGGTTGTAACTGCTCAACTCAATCATCAAGTGGGTGCTCTCTAGACTTCAAGGGCTAAGAGGAAGGGGAGTGAGGCTAAGAGGGCCCAAGTTGGTGGTGCTTCATCTTCTACTAGTCTATCGGTTCCAAAGTATAAGAAGAAAAAGATCCCTTTTGTCACTTGTCAAGGATGTGGCAAGAAGCATCAAGGGAGGCATTTGGCAAAAGTTGAGGGTTTTTTCAAGTGTGGTGGTGTTGGGAATAAGATGAGAGATTGCCAGGTGGCCTCAAAGGAAGGGAGAAGGACAGTCCAAGTTGAAGGTGGTGATGGTGGGATAACTCGCCCTAGGTGCCTAAAGTGTGGGAGGACACATAGTGGCATGTGTTAGCGGAAGACGGGTCCATGATTTTGGTGTGACAAGATGGGCTACAAGGTTGTTGGTTCTCCATATGTTCAAAGCAAAGGCAACGATGTTAATGTTCAAGCCTCTCCTACGTGCCACAAATGTGGGAAGTACCATTCGGGAGATTGTTTGACCGGTTCAAGTACATGTTTCAAATGTGGTGAAAAAGATCATAAGTCGAGAAATTGTCCATGGGTTGCTAACAATCATGAGGATGACTGATGACGTTCTCAGTTATACCCCTCTATAGGTCATTAGACTTGGCATGGTGTTTCACAGGTATGTTAAAGGTTTTTTGATTTTGATGTGTATGCTTTGATAGACCCTGGTACCACTCTTTCTTTTATTACTTTGTTTGTTGCCAAAAAGCTCCATGTTAGCCCCAAATTATTTTATGAACCTTATGAAGTGTCTACCCTTATTTGTGAGTCCATTGTTACAAAAAGAGTCTACAGAAATTATCCCGTGTTCATTTTGCATAAAATCTTTCCTTGTGATTACGTTGAATTAGATATGGTAGATTTTGATGTCATTCTTGGGATGGATTGATTGCATGCATATTATGCTTCTATTGATTGTAGAACCCATAGGGTTAAACTCCAATTCCCTAATGAGCCCGTCCTTGAGTGAAAAAGTCATGATGTGGTAGTTCAGGGTAGATTCATTTCTTGTCTTAAGGCCCAAAAGTTGGTTTGTGGGGGTTGTATTTATCATCTTATGAGGGTTAGGGATGTTGAGTCCAAAGTCCCTCCTTTAGAGTCGGTTCTAGTGGTTAATCAGTTTCTTGATGTCTTCTCTGATGAGCTTTCTGGTATTCCTCTCGAAAGGGAAATAGACTTTGTTATAGACTTCTTTTCCGATACTCAAGCCATTTCCTTCCCTTTTTACCTATGGCCCCGATAGATTCGAAGGAGTTAAAGGAGCAATTGAGGGATTTATTGGAAAAAGGTTTCATAAGGCCTAGTAAGTCACCTTGGGGTGCAACGATTTTATTTGTGAAGAAGAAGGATGGTTCTCTTAGAACTTGAATTGATTACCGATAACTTAATAGAGTCACCATAAAGAACAAGTACCCTCTACCAAGTATTGATGACCTTTTTGATCAACTTCAAGGGGCTAGTTACTTCTCTAAGATTGATCTTTGGTCCAAGTATCACCAAGTGAAAGTGAGGGAGTGTGACATTCCTAAGACGGCTTTTCAAACTAGGTATAGGCACTTTGAGTTTGTGATTATGTCTTTTGGGTTGACTAATGCACCCGCTATATTATGGATCTTATGAATAGGGTCTTCAAACCCTACCTCGACTTGTTTGTGGTGGTTAGAGCTCCTTAAATATTATGATATGAGTGTGAATTATCACCCCGTCAAAGCTAATATTATGGTCGATGCTTTAAGTAGGATGTCTATGGGTAGTCTAGCTCATGTTGATGATGGTGGCAAAGAGATAGCTAGAGAAGTTCATCGGTTGGCTAGATTAGGGGTTAGGTTGGAGGAAGTAGATAATGGTGGGTAGTAGTTGTTGATGGTTCTAAGTTTTCTTGGATTAAGGAGGTAACAGCAAAATAAGATCTTGACCCCGCCTTGCTAGAGTTAAAGGCCTTGGTGAGAGATGATAAGGTGGAGGTTTTCTCCCAAGGGAGAGATGCTACCCTTAGGTACCAAGGAAGATTGTGTGTGCCAAATGTGGATGATTCGAAAGAATTAATCTTGAAGGAAGCCCATATTTCATCCTATTCTATTCACCCCGAATATACAAAGATGTATAGAGACTTGAGGGAAGTCCATTGGTGAGGTGGTATGAAGAGAAACATTGCCAAGTTCATATCCGGATGTCATAATTCCCAACAAGTAAAAACTGAATATCAAAGGTCGGGTGGCCTAGCCCAGGATATGAAGGTTCCTACTTGGAAGTGGGAGGAAATCAACATAGATTTTGTGGTTGGGTTGCCTAAGACTAGGAAGCATTTTGGCTCTATTTGGGTTGTAATGGATAGAATGACAAAAAGTCGGCTCACTTCCTACTGGTCAAAACTACTTATGGTGCCGAAGATTATGCTAAGTTGTATATACATGAGTTGGTTAGATTGCATGGGGTGCCCTTGTCTATCATTTTAGATCATGGTGCTCAATTAACTTCTCAGATTTGGAGGTCCTTCCAAAGAGGTCTTAGTATCAAGGTTAAGCTTAGCACAGCCTTTCACCCTCAAATGGGTGGCCAAGCCGAGAGGACTATCCAAAATCTTGAGGATATGCTTAGAACTTGTGTTTTGGGGTTTAAAGGTAGTTAGGATGAACATCTTCTACTTATTGAATTTACTTACAAAAATATCTACCACTCAAGCATTGGTATGGCTCCTTTTGAGGCTCTTTATGGTAGGCATTGTAGGTCCCCAGTTGGGTGGTTTAAAGTGGGGAAAATGGTTTTGTTAAGTCCTGATTTAGTCATGGAAGCCTTGGAAAAGGTGAGGTTGGTAAGGAAGAGATTGAAAATATCCAAAGTATACAAAAGTCATATTCCGATGTGAGAAGGAGAGATCTTGAATTTAAGGTTAGTGATTGGGTTTACTTGAAAGTCTCACCTATGAAGGATGTGGTTCAATGTGGCAAGAAGGGAAAGTTAAGCCCAAGGTTTGTGGGTCCTTATAGAGTGTTTAAGAGGATTAGTAAGGTGGCCTATGAGTTGGAGTTCCCCATTGAAATGAATATGATTCATCCGGTCTTCCATGTATCTATGTTGAGAAAGTGTATGGGTCACCCTAATGCTATAGTGTCTTTGGATGTTGTGGGTGTTGTAGAAGATAATTTGACTTATGAGGGGGCCCCGGTGGAGATCTTTTATAGACAAGTGAAGAGGTTGAGAAACAAGGATGTAGCTCCGACAAGGTTTATTGATGAAACCAACAAGTTGAAAGTGTTATATGGGAAGCTGAGGTGGACGTGAGAAAGCGATATCCATATCTGTTTCACTCTAATCAAGCCTAAGGTACTAATTTAAGTACCATATATGATTTCAAGTTTTAAGTTTCAGCCCTTATGTCATTTTGCATGCATTAATGTTTATGTTGACAAGTTTATGGTGATTTTTGACATACATATTGAGATTTTTGAAAATGATGTTTAAATGCATTTGTCGCATTCATGTTTAGATAAAATCTTCATGATTACTTCTCTTATGTATATTTATTTGACATTCGGGGACGAACGTTTCTAAGGGGGAGATATGGGAACGCCCTAAAAATGTACTTCAAAAATGCTCATAACCGTAATTTTCATGTATCTCAAAATTTTTGTGTGATATCGTAAATCTGGCTTCATATTCTTGATCAGGGGGGAAAATATAGTGAAAAATGAGTATAACCCTGATTTTAGAGTAATTGTAGCGAAAAATAATTTTTCCAAAAAATTCAAATTGCAGTGGCGATCCGCGCCCTGGCTGAGATGCGCCAGGGGCACGATCAGTGTTAATTTTTCCTGAAAATTTTATTTCGGCCCAAGGGCCTTGGGTTCATAGCCCTATGCCCACACATGCATGAAAACACCTATACTTGGTCATTTTTCAACTCTATATCACTCAACACCTTCTCAAAACCCTCTCCAACACTTAACCAAATATTTCATCCAAATTCAAGTGTCCTAAGATTAATTTCGGATCTCAAGAACTCCATTCAAGCTTCAAGACTACTTCAAGTCTATACCAAGGAATCCCCAAATTGAGGTATGTGAGTTTCATCCATTGGGTCCTTTCACGCATGGAGCCCAATCTTCCTATCTTATGAAAATGGCATGTTTTCAAGTGGTATTATCTATGGGTATCTTTTATTTTGGATTATAAGAATGAATTATGTTGGGATTTTATGAAATGTTGATTAAATATGCATGTTTATCTATCTCAAGCTTATACTATGAGCTGATTTTGTCTATTGAGACTATATATGTTTAAAGCAATGAAACTATGATTTATTATGAGATTTGATGATGGATTTCAAGGTATCTTACACGAGGGTTTTACAATATGTTGATGGGTTGATTTGCATTGAGTTTTCTCACATGATTTTATTCTTGAATTGCATGATTTTGAACAAACATTACATACCCGCCAAGTGTTTGATAAAATGCCAAGTCAAGAATACTCAAGTTAATTACATGTTTTATAAGTCAAATGACTTCATGATGAATATGGGATATCAAGTATGATATGAATTCATGAAATTATCTATAATTATGCAAGTATGAAGTTAATGTAAGGATTTTACCTCTTGTGAGCCTTTGATTTTAATGTAAGGATAATATTTGAGGATGATCTATTCTTATGTTTTAAAGTTAGGCTCAACATTAGAGGTCAAAGATGTTTTAGAGCTACTTATGTTATGATTCTATGTTCATTACAAGTTATTAAAGTATGATTATTATAAATATTCCATGATATTATACAAGTTATTAAAGTATGATTATTATAAATATTCCATGATATTAGACTTCACCGATCCCTTTCCCTTTCCCTACCTCCAACTTTTTTATAAGAAAATTTTAAAAAAAAAATCATAAATTTTTGCTCGCCGTAAAAATTGTCACGTCAATATAATCAATAAAAAAAAGTCAGTGAAATACTAACAATTGAGTTACTTTCTGAGTAAACTATCCCAAAAAAACTACTCAAATTAAAATAGTTACAAGATTGAAAGACAAATCTACGACAGTTTATAATGCATAAAGTACAATAAGTTGACGGGTGTTGACAGATTATTGTAAACTAGTGCTGAAACAGCTGATAGTATGAAATGAACAAGCAAATCACGGTACTGATCTCAAAAAAGTTTGGAATTAATACATAGCTTATCTGAAAGAAACGTAAATTTTGGTGTACAGTCATATATGTAGAGATAGAAACCCAGACAATGATTTTACCAGCATCAAAAGCTCAGATCCCATAACTCAACTATTGAAGTCTTGATCTAGTAAAGCCTTTGTCAATTGGCTTGCGAAGCTAATTGCACAAAACAGCGCACAGCAAACTCCAAAAATTTGTGGAATTTTCCATGACAAATTTGCATTGAAATATACAAGGAATCCGTCCAACCAACTGGACAACTATGACCTAGTTAATTTTATCAGAGCACTATGTGAATATCTAATAAAAAGAAAGATCTTATATGAGAACTGTGCAAATTTCTATGATCTCCAGGACAATTTAATGCATGCATTTTTT